>JAVDOI010000005.1:31299375-31511875 GCA_032191485.1 Leptoclinus maculatus
CAGACAATGCACGCTAAGTGTCTCCTAAGCCGCGGGTGTTCCCCTGGCTGTCGCCGAGTGACCCCGCCGCTGTGCTCACACCCCTGGGTGTGGACCAACTGGTTTGTCCCCTCCGGTCTCCATCTTGAAAGAGGACACCGCTATGGGATGCATACATCCCCCCTTGGAGGTCGCTGGTGTCATTGTGGCACCTGTCCCCTCCACTCTCGGCCCGCCGTCAACAGCTTCCATTTATTTACATTCACTCTTGTTTTCCGGAGAGACGAACTGGAAACGTCAGAGGAATGGTCAGAGGAATGGTCAGAGGAATGGTCAGAGGAATGGTCAGAGGAATGGTCAGAGGATTGGTCATCGGTCGATGGGAGTTTGTGATTGCTGCACAATTGTTGCTTATTCTCGGCTTTAAGAAACAATGTTGCTAAACTACCTTTATTTCTAAACCCAGCCACAGCTTTGAGTCTGTTTGAGTCTCTCTGCGACGCTGCAGTGGTGCTATTCTTGCTTGGATGCAGTGCTATGTATTTAAGCTACCTCTCATGTCGTATTTATGGGTACTTGTCTGCGGGCTTGATTGCAGTCACTTTTTGTTTGTTTTTTCGACAAACCGCATGCATCCCAAATCGCACAAGGAGCCGGTTGGGTTCAGAAATATACCGTATAGCATAAGCTTCAACATCTTTGACCATTCATACTCATTGTTGTTCAGTTTATTTTGACAGAACCTCTTCTCTCCTTTTTTTTTTTTTTTTTTAACTTGTAGATACACAACGGATCAAATTTTTGTCTTCTTCCCAGTGTTGTCATTTAATCATTATCAGATTCTCCTCCTCCTCCTCCCTCCATCTCTCTCCTTCTTGTTCCTTTCCACCGGGCTGATGTTCTGTTCTGTTCTCCTGGCGGCAATATGTTCCTCATCACAGCTTGTGTTTCCTCTTATCTACAGTTCTTTTATCGGTGGCCGCCACACATGCCCGAGAGAAGGGGGTGGGGGTGGGGGGGGGGGCAGCTGATGCTATCAGCAGGTGGAGATTTCACCACTGAGTTCAGGGGCCCAGCATGGCCAGCGGAGGGCCAGACCGGAAAGGGTCTGACATGAATGTGAACCACTGAACAACGTGAGCCCCACTGTCATTTCAAACACCTGCCCTTTTTATTTTAGTTCCCGTTCTTGTCAAACTATTAAACAACCATTCCAACGTGTGGCAGCGTGCAGCGAGCGTGTGCGGCGCACGTGAGGTCAAAAACGGACGAATCCTCGCCGTGGAGGGGACGGAGAGCAGGGAGGGATGGTGGGGATGGAAAGGCGGGTAAACCAAAGCACGGGCTCACAAAGGCCTAAAATGATATCGCTGGTTGACATCTGGATGCTTGGGATGCCTTGGATGGCTGCTGTACACTTTTGGCTTTGTCTTTGCGGGGATGAATAGAGGCCTCTGTGGTAGTGATGACAGGCCTCTCCGGGCTGGGCCCCGGCTGGGCCCCGGCTGGCTGGCAGACGAGGTGCTGGAGGTCGGGAGACTTCAGCTCTCTCATAGGGGCCGAAGCCCCGACGGGGGATGCTGGTCGTCCCGGTTCTTCCTACAAAAGACGCTCTGTTCTCCGCCTACGACCGGGCCCCTGTTATTGTGACATGCCAGGTACACTTACACACACGGGATCTCGCTTGGAGCCAAGGGCCCGCAGCGCCCAACTGTATCTCCTACCTGTGTTGGGATGTTTTGACATGTTATAGGGTTAGCTGAATTTTCTGCCTAAACTTACGAAAGCAGCGTTATCTAGCCCATCGGTTGTTGGCTCTACGTGGGCCAAATGTTTCAAGGACACAAGAAGAAGAAAAGGCAAATACCGAAACCGGTTTGTTATTTAGCTGATAATTAAATATTGGCATTGAAAAATCGATACCAGTCACATCCTGAGGGCAACAAGTGAGCAGGTGTTCAGTGATCAATGCTTTTAGAGACAAGTATCTGTGTGTTTTTTGAGGTATTGTTTTCCTTTTTTATCAACAATTTTTTTAAGCTTTCATTCAGAAGCGATGGTCAGAACGAGCGAGCTTTGATTCCTGACCGCGGGCCGCTGTTAGCTGGTTTCTAGCTGAGCGGTAGCGTGCAGGTGCTGCCTTCCAGTCTCGTGCTCACCTAGTGAAGCGCAGGAGGCGTTTCAGGAAGAGGTTTCATCATCGCGCTGCTCCAACACAGAGCAGCCGGGGCCAAGACAAACGTGAGGTAAACACACTGCTCACTGGACTGTGTGACTCACCCTCCTAACATGCTAGCAGCATGCCCTGGGGACTCTAATGGCCGAGGCTAGCTGTGTTTTTTAGTTTTTTTGAATTATTAACGAAACGAGGATAAGCTGTAAACGGACCGGGCAGAAGATGGGGCTCCCACACGCGATGCGCGCGGAGCAGGCAGCCCTCCCAGACCCTTCGCATGCCCTCCAAGTTCATCCCGATCGGCCCTCTTGAAGATTCACAGAGCCCCTTTGATCCGCATGCTGTCCTCCCAGCTGGGAGGGGGTGGGGGGGCAGGGGACGCGGGCAACCCTCTTTTTGGTCTCCCATTTCAAGTCGTACATTCTTTCCTTAAGGACCCAGAGGTCCCGACCCTTAGTTGCGATGGAATTTCATATGCAAAAATAGGCCAGACTTGCCAGGCCTATTTGAATATGCATTCATCCTCTTTTTTTTTTTTTAGCTTTCATCATCCTTGGATCCTCCGAGTTAGATGTTCATCTTCAAGGTGTCACGGCGAGGCGTATGTTAATTTTGGCTCAAGGAGCGACAAGACGGACCTTCCCTGACCCTTCTGCTTCCGCCGTCCTTTTAATATTTTCATCACGCTGATTATGAGTTTCAAAGGGGTCTGTATCGGCCTCTGTATCGGCCTAACAAGCGCCTCGCTGTTCAATACAAGCACGGAGGTGGAGGCTCAAAGCGACTGCCCCTGCAGACTGGCTTTTAAAAATACATCCCATAATCACACGGCAGCATAAACCGGCTCAAAGCCACGTTTTCTTTAATACGAGGCTCTCAAAGAGACGGGGGAATTCTGCTACATTGCGTAGCTCCTATTCTTTTATTTTTTTTTTTGTCACATAATTTGCCAAATCTGCAGAATTCCTGTGCACCGAGCGTTTGGCTTCCGGGAGAAAGCTCTAGTTGGCATTTCTGTGTCTGAATTACGGTGACTTTGCATAGTTTTTCCAGCTTGCTTTTCTTTCACCTCCAGAAGCGGTATTTTTGCCATCGCTGTCCCCCTTTTTTTTTCAGAAAAGGACTTGCAACCTGCAATCCTCTCAGATGTGGAGCCAAATGCCCCAGAGGTTACAGCCAGCTAAGTGGTTCCTTGTTTCTAATAAAAAACAAATCAAATAACATGGATCTCTAGGGGTTTATAACACTGGAGTCATGAACTCTTGGGCAGATAAATCTCTTCCAAATATCCCCATACAAAGACATGGATGTGGGAGGAACCTGTTGGCTTTGATTGTATAATTTATAAACCACAACGTGCTGAAGAGAGCAGAAGGGGAGGGTGGGGGGGGGGGGTAAAGCTCTGACCACTCAGCGATGGAACAGCCCTCTCGACTGTGAAATGACCTGATCTTTAGAAGTTGGCCATTACCTTTTTCAAAGTGTCCCCGGTAACGCTGATGGCAGGAAGCGCTTGTTTAACTCCCCCGGGGGCGGTCATCCCCAGGGTCTGCTTGTTCCCAAACCCTCAACCCCACAGTTCTCCTTCCTCTCTCTCTCTCTCTCTCTCTCTCTCTCTCTCGTTCTCTCTCTCTCTCTCTCTCCGGCCCCGTCAGCTCCTACCTCTGCTGGCAGCGCGACCAGCAAGAACGGCAGGAACAATACTGCGTTTGTGCACCGCTCTGCACTCGGCCTGCTGCTAAACAAATGTTTCGGAGGAATTCTGGTGGCTGGCCTTGCCCCCGGGCCCAGGCTGATCCCACAGTGACTTCATAAACACTCTCTGGGGGCGATCAAAAAAGAACAAATCACCCTTTTTATAGGGAGATATATGGTAATGGAATTATTTCCACACCAATTACACTTTACTTTTCTCTCCCCCTTGCACTCATGTTAGACTATTTATTTTGCTCCTGCGGCAGAAAGGGAAATGTTCTGTTGCCCAGGGCACAAACATGCGTTTTTTGGGGAGCTGCAGGCTTTGTGAGGGGTGGAGTAACGCAGGTGCGACGGTCCAGTTTATGCCACTTTCTCTGCCTGTAATTGCCACTGATGTCGTGGTGACATTTACAGGCTGGTTTTTCCCGCCGACCATCCTAAATAACTTGTTTTCGTGCTGGTTGGGGGCATCTTATTTGACACGTTTCTTCTTTCTTCTGCTTACGAAATCCTGATAATCAAACCCACTTTAAGTGGAAGAATCTCAAGCGTATCCCCTCCCACAGTGGAATGTATGAAATCCACAGACCCTGTCCTCGGGCGGTGGGGTGGCTTTGACGGGGTCGGAGATGAGGGGGATTGAATGGCCGGGTGACATGGATCCACACCCAGACCTTCGGTCCATGTGGCCCTGAGGTGACTAGTAAACGGATACACACACACACACACACACACACATGCAGAATACGTCTGGGGCACTATGTTCCCTTCTTGTTCCAGATGCAATGGAGTTCACCCAAACCACAAAACGCCGCATGAATTTGTCTTTCAAGAAACAATCTGTACAATCCACATCAAGCTGTCAAAGTCCAAATTAAATAACATGCGATCAGCTAGCCACACCGGTCACATGAGACCTTTTTCATGCATCCATGATGAATTTGCGTTTGTGGATTGTCGTCGTAGCAAACGTGTGAAGGAGAGAAAGGAAGAGGCCGGATCCAAACTGGAACCCAAACTTGCACACGGGACACCTCGCGTCGTGTCCCTGACCCCGCCTCACCTGCTGACACCTGCCAGTGTTTCCCCCCCCTCCAATCAGTTTTCCAGCACCTCGGCCAGGCCTCAACTTGGCCCTGCACCTTTCTGCCTTTTATCTCCAGCCATTGAAGCAACCTCAGCGCCTCCCTCCCCCCCCCCCCCCCAACCTTTCTCTCTGTCTCTTTACCGCGCGCATGCACAATAGCCTTGCCTCGGCAGAGTTCCAAGAACAGTGTTTGTCCGATCACCACTGCAGCCCCACCCCCCTTTTATTGGGTGTGTATGTGTGGAGAGACGGTGTGTGTGTGTGTGTGTGTGTGTGTGTGTGTGTGTGTGTGTGTGTGTGTGTGTGTGTGTGTGTGTGTGTGTGTGTGTGTGTGTGTGTGTGTGTGTACGCACTGTTTTTCAAGCAGGCGAGAAGGAGGTGTGGCTGGATCGTTATGGTAACTTGAATTGTCAAAAAAAAAAAAAAAGGTGTATATCTGGGAGGAGTTATGTCGAGCATTGAAGATTCTGAGATTCAAATTTGGCATAGAAAGTGTTCGATGACTTGCAGTTGGAGCGCTTCCAAAGCCTTTGGTGGGAAATGAACTCTCCAGATTGAACCATCGGTACAAAAGATGAGCAGCTGTGTCAGAAAAGATCTGGTTGTTTCGAGTAAACATGCAAAAAGGTACCTCTGTACCTGTGACCAGAGGTCGAGATGGAAACCTGATAAATACTCAGCAGTCTCTTTGGGATCGTGGGTCAATTCCTGGATGAATTCGGCAACTCTGGTGCGCTGTTTGGTTCCCAATAACAAAGATGAGGTGTTTTGAATTGTTCTACAGCTCTGAGTCTGTGACGGGATTCCTCTCCATAGCAACAGTGGCTGAGGCTCATGGGTAGTGTAGTATTCGGAGCCTCCCGACAGGCCAGACTGGTGCGAGCTAGAGTTCTTTATCAACAATGGATGCCCGTTACATAAACCTGTAGTTTCCTTCAGTTATCAGGAAGCCCCGGAGAAGATAAGATTAGATAGAATAAACATTTAACGTATTCAGCAGATTCTAAATAAACTAATGTTCTATGTTTGAAGAGGATTAGGCTGAAGACAACACTGTTTCTGTGTTGTGTAACATTGAGGATTTCATTAAAAGGAAACTTGGAAATGGGGAATTTTAGAGTTGGGGGTGGGGGGGGGGGGGCACTTCAGATGACATCTCCCATTTTGCAACTCAGGAAGCGGAGGTTTTGGATGTGTTAAATGATTTGAAAGTGCACTTCATCATGTGCTTGCTTTCTCTCATTTACCCCTTCATCCTCCCCCAAACACACACACACACACACACACACACACACACACACACACACACACACACACACACACACACACACACACACACACACACACACACACACACACACACACGCACCTTTTCTCCAGTCCTAAGCTTCTATATACCCTGAGCCCAGCTGCTCTGCCAGCGTAGGCCCGTTTCATTCCCTTTTGTCCACGGCACTGACCTCCGAGCGCACTGGGAGCACACCTCTGGGGGCCTGGACCGTAGCCGGACGCTTGATGTGGACATTTTTGGAGCAGCGGGTCCCCCTCACCCGGGCAACCAGGCCCCTTTTGAGCCCCTTACCCCTCACTGTTTGCCCAACCACTCGTTCCTCCTCGGGCCCAATCTTCTTCTTCTTCTTCTTCTTCTTCTTTCTCGCCGTGGGCCTGGGAGAAAGCTCCGGAGACGGCGTGTTGTTTTGTGCTCGCTGCTTGCTTGTGCTGCTGGTGGCCGGCTTCCTACGGTGCACCAAAGCCTCCATTCTCTTTTCTCTCGCTCTCTTTCTTTGACCTCCTCCAGGGAACGAACCCCTGTTTGATCACATTAGGGGAGAAAGAGAGAGATCAGTGGTGCTTTTGACATTCCCCACTAGCTTTTGACAGTCTATGCGCTGCTGATCAGTTTGCCCGGCACCAGCAAGTGGCCTCTTTTGAATTTCTCCTCTTTTTTTTTTTTTTTCTTTTATGTTTTTTAGGCCAGCCATTGTGAATCCTTTTGGTTAGAATGTGTGGGTAGAGCTTAGCAGGGCCTGCTGCATCAGTTCTTATTTCACACTTCCCTTTTGATTTTGCTCTCTCCTTCTGTTTGAGGAAAAAAAAAGAAAAAGAAGAAGCTTGTATTGACCACTTTTTCAACTTATGCGATCATAGATGTAGAGAAACGTGCTGTTAAGTGAAAGAGAGCCTCAGCATGCGGATGTGCCACTTATGACAGCCTCTTTGTGGTGATCAAAGCTGAGGCAGGACCATGTTCTGGCAGTTGGGGGGGAAAAGCAGAAATTCATGCACTGCCCAGTTCGTTAGAGCCGGGCTAGATTTCTTCAAAAGCTGAATTGCAGCTTTGGGTGTTGATCAACTAGGGAAGATCCCTTTTGATGTGATGCTTATCACGACCCAGAACCAGTCGGGTCCTTATTGATCTCGGTTTTGGACATGACGATGGAGGCCATGCTCTCAGAGACGCCGGAAGGCTTAAAGAAGAAGGAACTCTGGAATCTTGTTTTATTTATGCCAGAAAATGCCCGGCCACAATTAACCAACCACAAGCATTCTGAATGTCAATTTAGGTCATTTTCTACCCTCACAAAAGCCCCGGACTTGGAGCCCATCAAGCAGAAAAAAGCTGATGTAATGGGTTTAAGAAAATCTCCAAGGGGAGTCAAACCTCACCCACACTCCCCCCCTCTCCCTTCCCCTCCTTCTCTGTCCAAACCCCCCCCCCCCCCCCCCCCTTATCCACCCTTCAAACTCCTCTGAAGCGGTCACCACCTTGGGTCACCACCCAAATATGGCCACTTTGATCCCCCGGCACAGCAGGTTTGAAACTTTTTTTTGTGTGTTTTGTTTCAGGAAGAGTTTGAGCTTTAAAATAACAGTTTGTGATCGATACCGCACAAAAAAAAGAGAGAAAGGGTTTGTGATTCAGTGATTTAGTGTTTGTGGTGGGGGCAGGGGGAGCAGGAGATGAAGGCAAAAGGGACGAGGGAGAGAAAGAAGGAGGGAGGGAGGGAGGGAGGGAGGGGGGGGGGGTAAAGAAAAGAAATCCCAGCCTTGGCACACACACACAGGCTCTCTGTGCAGCGTAAAGCACAAAAGAAACCTGTAACGCCTCCAGATTCCTTCTAGTCGAGTATCAAAGACATGCTTTGCTTTAGAACAAGAGGCGAGTGGGTAAGATAGGACCGAGTGAGCCAGTGAACCCAGCACTGGCTCGGTTGGGTGCTGCGAGTTAATCTCTCAGATAGGATTTATTTTTGCTCCCCCCTCTTCTTCTTCTTCTTCTTCTTCTTCTTCTTCTTCTTCTTCTTCTTCTTCTTCTTCTTCTTCTTCTTCTTCTTCTTCTTCTTCTTCTTCTTCTTCTTCTCCTCCACCTCCTCCCTCTCTTTGGGGATATCGGTATTACTGTCGCTCTGAATAGAGGGACTTGTCTAACCTGATCGCTGATCGGAATAAGCGCAGAGATGGTCAGAGGTGGGATAACCCTGCCCACTGGTGCGTCCTGGTGGTGTCTCAGACCTCCCAGAATAATAACGAATAATAATATGAAGGTGCTTTAAATTACTCGCACGAGCAGTGAAACGTCTCACATTTTGTTGATGATGTTACAGTTTTCATTGAAGGCTTGTGTTGACTATAGTTTACAGTTGAATTCACCTTGCAGTTGACATAAAGCCTTGAAAATGAATGTAAATGCAATGTGAAAATTGTGCAGGCGTCCTATTAAAGCAAAGACAATCGGCGTTTGGAGAGCGTCCTAATAGCTTCGGTTGCTGCTGTTCTTGCCATCCAAGATGACCCCTTAAGGAAGGAGGAAGCCTCCGTCCAGGTTGTCATTAACAAAAGTGATGGCGGGGCCATTTGCAGAACCAAGAGAGCGAAAGAAAGGGAGAGGAAGGGGAACTCAAAGCGGACGCAAGCAAGCCGAGGAAAGTGTCGGAGGGTGATTCTACATGCAACAGTTTTCAGGAAGAAGATCAGTCCCTCAAACCTCCTTATTCCCCACTTATTCGTCTCGTGCTTTCTTTAAAGGTCGGTACATTTGCGACAAAATCATAAAAGGCCAATTGCTGGTGGGTGCTAAACGGCCGCTCTTCATCTCTTTCCCCGGAGTGCAGCGTGACCTTAGCCATCCGACCCGGAAGCGGTGGAGGTGAGCACTTCCTCTGGTGTATTTGGAGCCCCAGTAAGTGTTTCCTAAAGAAAACAAGTCAGAGGCGGCCGAAATCTGAAACCAGCGCTAATGCTGGCTGCCTCTCAACCTTCCCTCCCTCCCTCCCTCCCTCCCTCCCTGTGGCCAGGGGGGGGGGGGGAAGCGGAGGTAAGGAGAGAAGGGGGAGTTGCCGTTTCTGTACGAAATCCCGCCGCCTGTGCGCTCCATTCATTTAAATGTGTGAACATGTGCATGTACTGCAAGTCCCGTTCACATTCCTCTGAACTTCTCCCACAATCCTCGGCAAAAACCGTCCCGGTGAGCTTAGCCCAGTCCGGCCACGCCCTGACAGACCCCGGCACGCATGGCCACAACGGCTTGTTTGTGCAGTTGTTGTGTGGAAGGTCGTTCACTAAGTTTTTTGTGTGTGTGTGTGTGTGTGTGTGTGTGGGTGTGGACAATATGAACCTGACCTTTACAGAATGTCTGTCTCTCCTCTGAGGAGCGGCGGGATTACAACACTCGTCTCCCACTGTAACTGTCACACACACACACACACACACACACATACCTGTGTGCGAGTCCACGACATTAGAGTCCACAGTCTCTCTCTGCTTTCATATTGCGGCTCTCCACTTTGATATGCCAGGCCCATATGTGCATATTTGGCAAGCGACTCCGGTCATCTGAAGTGTTTGCCATTCCCTTAATCTAGTATCTCAAAGCATCGGGGGTTTAGGTGGTGCTCTAGCTTTTTGATTGCGGGCCAGCTTGCTCGCCTTTGCACCCGTTTGATCTCCACAGGCCCACCTCTTGCTCGCCGCTCCCACACCGTGTGAATCCACATAGTGAAAGTTCCCGTGGAGACTGGCCACGTCGGAATCGTCTTTTGTTTCCAGGAGAAGAGTCGCTGCGCTGAAGAGAGAGCTGGCTGATTGACTTTTGGCCAAATCGTATTGTGATGACACAAATTCGGATGATCAGACGATGCTGAGCAAAGCACTTGTGGAAGTTTTGTTCCACACGTGTGAATGCCTTCGTCCAGTGTAATGCCGATGAAAAATGTTTGCCATGTTTGTCATATTAAAGAGATACTTTACCCACAAGATGACCACTTGTATAGCAGTTACTCACCCACGTGTTACCGGGAATTCTTGAAGAAAATGTCTTTTTTTACTCGCGTGCCTCTCAATGAACGAAGAACATGAAAGACGTAGAGTAAATACCTGTTGAATTGATTGAAACAGGATCCGCGTGAAAAGCAAAACACTGATGAAAACACCTGTTTACAAACTCTCACACAACTCGAGCAGTATAATCCGATGCTCGTTGATCCAGTCGTACGCTCACTACGCCACAAAAACATTACTATTCAAAACACTTGACGCGTTTAGACGGAAACGTAATTTGTGTGAGAAGTAGCGAACGAACGACTGGATGAATGAGACTGTGATTATACCGCCAAAGTTGTGATTGTTTTCACGTAGTTTTTAGAGTTGAGCCTTCACGGTTCGTAGCTGAGACTATATGTTTTTTTTCGTCACCTTTTTGGGGGTCTGGACGAGGTAGCCGCCATGTTGTCCACCCCCAGAGGGCAGGGTGGGAGCGAGATGAGGGAGGGGAGGAGGGGCAATATGGGGCTATGCTCTAATCCCATTCCAGCGGGCCGAGCAGCAGCAGCAGCAGCAGCTTGCGTCGCATTCCACAACTCCGGGGGCTTTTTGGGGCGGGGAGGGAGGGCGAGCAGCATTCCTCCATGGCCGGGGCCCATCAAAGACGCCGCGCGACATCAAAGGCCACTCAGAGCCTAGGTGTTGATGACTGCAATCCTCCCCTCGGTCCACTTTTAGCAACCTCAACCCCTCGGCCCTCTAATGCGCACACACACACACACACACACACACACACACACACACACACACACACACACACACACACACACACAGAGAGCAGGCTGACTGCGCCAGGTATGTCCAGCCTCCCTCCCCCGGGCTCACCAGCCGCTCTGCAGCAGCATTAATCATCGCTCATTAAGTCGGGACTTTTGTTTTTATGGCGAGGGCCGGAGCCGGGGGGGGGGGGATGCCACCGATATTTGGGGCGGTGGACGGAATTTGATATGCATACAAAACACTGAATGTGGTGTTTGAACGTTGGCAGAAAATCTTTGCTCGATACTTCGTGTTTTTGCTGAGATGAGTTTTTGTCAATGAACGGAAAAAGAAACGCCGATACGCAGAGAACACACCGACACGTGTACACGCTACTCAGCAGTTGTGTGCCGTATAGAATTGTTTATTAATGAGCACCATTTCCCTTGGCGTGTTCCATTGTTAGGTCACGCTAATGAATTCACTGTTGCACCTTGATGCTGACAAATAATTTATGCTCTCGTTCGCCTACTTTCGTGATCGTCCTCCGCAGGACGGCAGCCCCTTTTTTTGCACACGGAGAGAGGCGATGCGTTTGCTTTGCGGTTACTTTATCTTTTCACATCGATGCTGTGATCTCTTCGGGGGAAGGAGGGCGGCAGTTGTTTCCACTCCCCTCCTTCTCTTTCCAAAATGGTGGCACCCAGCCCAATGTTGACCCCTGAACTTTGTCGGCCTGTCCTTTGTTCGCGTCACTCCGGGTTTTAAAGACTGAAGAGCTGAAAGTGACACCAGAGGGACTTTCGAGTGTGCGTACACACACACACACACACACACACACACACACACACACACACACACACACACACACACGCCATTGACGGTTTCGGGATGCACTCGCAGAGAGTTAATAGAGTCACAAGCTCGGCGTCCTGCTCAGTGTTAAAGCTGTCAACCCCAGAGCCTTGTGCTACATATCAGGACATTTACATGATATTAGGTGTCCTCTGCTCACTCTGAAACCATGACACTTGTTTGCTTTGCCCGTTGCTATGAAGATGGCGTGGAGGTGATTTTCGGGGACGGTTGAGGAGGGGAGAGAGAGAGGAGGGGGGGGGGGGGGGGTAAAGAGACAGATGACTGCACTGAGGCTGGCATCACAAAGCGGGCTTTTCTTCATGCGTCCTTGAGGAAAGGAAAAGTTGTCTTACCCATGTAAAGACCTTTAAACACCGTGGGCACGACGAAGAAATGCATTGCAAATATTATATGCCATGGGCTTTTATTGTGAAAGGTCAGAACGGGTGGAGGGGATCCGGTCTGCGCTGCCTTGTTGCTTTGTGGTTGGTGTCTTTATTTGTGGAGCGAAAGGTCAGTAAATAAATCAACCTTTTTCCTAAAAAAAAGGTTGATTTTTTTTCAGCGGTTCAAAGAAATCATTTTGACATTCAAATGAATTGGCCTTTCAAAGTAAAAGCTTCTGTCTTCCATCACTTGACATACTTTTGAAGCCATAAGTGTAGAGTGAAGTTCCTAACAACACAAAAAAAACGTAACTTATGTTCTTGTATTGGCAAATCTCCCTAAGACGTTGTTGTTCCCCTTTATTACACTCCTCCTCTACGTTGGTTTTGACTGCCAAAACAAAAGATGGACGCCGGGCTAGCTTGGCTAATTGTTCCTTTTAGTCCCAGTGGAGGAGACAAAAGGGAGGAAGTCTTCATTATTCGAGAGGAGAAGCCGAGGGATCCCTTTACGGCGATAAAGTTACAGGAGGTGGAGTGTCGGCCCCACCTGTAGGGCCCTCCCAGCTGCTCCGCTGTAACTGGATCCCACTCCCTCTCTCCTCAAGGCTACCAGCCCTCTTTGAAGTTATTTCTAGTGCTGGGAAAGAGGGGCAGAGAGCGACCGAGAGGGGCAAAGAGTGACTGGGAGAGTGAGAGGGGAGGTGTGTGTGTGTGTGTGTCTGTAGTGTGTCGGTGCATGCATTTAAGTTTGTGAGTCTATTTGTGCATGCTATACATAGAAGGCTGCAACTCAAAACTCTTATTCCTTTCTTATGCGAGTTTCACCGCTGTTCAATCTGACATTGAACCTCTCTGTACAAGGATGAGAAGACTCCCACAGCAGGCGGAGCCTCGATTGACATAAATAAATCAACGTCTCAATAAGCCCCGAACACTTGTTATTCATGGGCTACAAAACAAACCACCCGATAACCGGATTGTTTGTCAGTGCAGAAAATCGATTGAACATCTTTTTAAAGGGCAGCGCAGAAAGCCCGCTGGACGGCCATGTTGTCAAAGTAAGAGTCTTGATGTGTGAAGACTTTTTCACTGATTTCTCTCTAGAAAAAGTTAAACTCTGCACACAAGGTGGAGTATTACACATGTAGTATCTTATGATAATAGACATCCCTTTAGTGCCAAAGCATTTCTGCTTTTATCTGTCCAGTTATGAAATACAAGTAACTATGTTAGGATGCAGAGGTAACCGTGGATACCTAAGATGATGCACAAGTTTTTTTTTTTTGTCAAGAAACCTCTTTGAGAGCGCCGGTAACCGTAACGCGTCTTGCAGCCGAGGACACCGGCTGCAAAATCCTCTTCTGAGTGTTGAACAGGCGATCTGCACCGGGAGGCTTAACCTCACAGCACCTGAACTAAAAGGACCTGCTGGATAGCAGAGAGCCGTTGGGGAGGGCGTGATAATGACATAGAAGAGATGCAGAGGCGACGAAAGCTGGAGGAGGCGTTCCCTTTTTAAGGTCGTTTGTGTCACCGTGAATCCGGTCGGTCTCGGCGTGCAGCAGTGCTGTTATTGGGAGCAAATCACCGGGTTTTGTAGACGAGATATCGCCGCGTCTGTGTGAAAGTACTTTTCCTCACATACTTTAAATGAGTATGCCGCTGTCGCCTCGCAGTAACTGTGACTCATAGAAGCAGCACCCGTCAACCGGGTCTGTTTCACCCTCCATATGTTTACCGGACCTTTTTATTGCCAAGAGTGCAGGAGAGGGTTGCGGGTTGGTTAAAGCATGCTCCCGTGTCAGGGTGGAGGGTCTGGAGCTAACATGGTGTTAGTCATTTTTGTCTAGTTTGTGTGCTTTGTGCTCATTTGCTGGATGTTACATAATGGAGCGTCCATGTTTCGTGCTTTACAGTTATTAGAGGTGGTCCAGGATGTGGTGTAGGTGAATACATTTTCCGTGGTCCCCGGGACGACGGGACGCCAGTGGTCTCGAGCCCTCGCGGTACCTGTTGTACTGTTGAAAAACAAGATGGCTACCGTCACGTTTTTCAGGGGTTTTTTTTTGGGGATCGGTTCTCGTGACATCCTTAGTTTAGGTGAAAGATTTGGTGCTAATGATATGAAGTGATTATTTTTACAGCTTTTTATTTTAATCCTTTTAAATTGATTGCCTAAAAGATTATTATTTTTTTTTTTTTAACTAGATTTGACATTTTACAGGCTGATGAGTGATTGATGGATTAATTGTAAATTAAAATAATCATTAGTTGCAGGCGATACAAGTGCAAGTATTCACTATCTAATGATTTAATCAGTCACTCTTTGGTGACGGACAGCTGTGCCTGTATGAACTACGTCAGACGATTACTTCGACTGTCGGTTGCAGTCATGTTATTATCCGTGTTATCTCTGGGAGTGATGACTGAAAGGTAACGGATGAGATTGCAAACACTCGCATTAGGCTGTTAACTGTACGCGTCACTGCTAGTTGATGAAATGTTTGTCTTAACTGGACTGCATTTAAAAGGGGTCTTAAATATGTCTAGAAGTCCTGAACATCATGTTACAGACCTCTCCTCTGGCCTGAAGAAGCTCCATCTTTTTTTCTTCTTCTTGTATTCTGAGTGTTTCGATTGCGTTACGAGGCTCTGAAAGACTCCACAAGTCCCAGAGGAGACTTGTGGAGGTCTGTGGCCTGTGATCCGCCATCCCCGTCCCCACAGCCCTCAACACAACCGCACGCCACCTCTGTTGGCAAGACCGGTGCGCTCTTCCAGGAAGATATGACAGATAGAGCGGGGGAGCACCGGTTTAGGAGGGGGAAGTGATGGTGGAGGCAGGGAGGGCCGATGGAGGAGGGGCCTTTTAATTTGCCTGAATTAAAGGCCCGGGTAGGTGGGCGTGGGGTGGATGAGTTCACGGTGAGCGGACGGACGGTCAGTAGTGAGAGATGCCACCGAGTTACCCCTCAGTCACCCACGATGTGTGTTTCAGACTACACACACACACACACACACACACACACACACACACACACACACCTGTGCTCAAACGGTGAGATACGTAAACACACGCACGGCGCCGGGGGAAGCAGGTGGGTGCGAGGACTGGCAACGTGCCCAGGTTTTTCTTCTTCTGCATTTTTGTGTGCATGTGAAATGGGTGCCAGCTCTTCTTCTTCTAAAAAAAAAAAAAAAAAAAAATCAGAGAACGAAACATGAACAACAGATTCGGAGGCAGCAGCTCTGATTGTTACGACAGAAACTCCTCCTCCGTGTGACCCGAACGCCACCGGTGAGACGGGTTGGAACTCGGTTCTGGGTTTAAACATTGTGTTTGGAGATTTGCGAGAACGAGTTGGTGTTTCAAGGACATGCATGCAAGCGGTCGAGATCAGCATCCTGTATCGATCGGTTGAGCTCGGGGATCCAATCCGCCTACTCGCCTTCTGATGCTGTGAGCTCCTGGTGTGTTGTAGCACGGATGCCTTGTTGTAATGCGCTGCACATTAGGCATTTTTTATTGTATGTTTTCTGAGGGGATGTTTCATGTGCAAATACGAACTTGTAAAGATGTCAAAGGGGTTCCGAAAAGTTATTTACTTTTTTATGTTGACTACTTTTCATGTGGAAGTGAGGATAGAATTTGTAAAGCATACACACACACACACACACACACACACACACACACACACACACACACACACACACACACACACACACACACACACACAGCTGTGCAGAATAAAAAGATGAGCTCTTTCATGCAAGGGCGATATTGCATGGTGAGGGCAGGAGAGGGTGACTGTTTTGGAGGTGTGGGAGGGATGAAGGGGGTAATGGGAAGGGGGGGGGGGAGGGTCTGTAACCAGGGCCACCAATAATTTAGGGGGAGAGAGAGAGAGAGAGGAAAAGGGGGTGCGGCGAGGGGGGAGAAGTGGTCGTTGTATGATCAAAGGCTCAGCGAATTGTGTCACAGACAGACGGAGAAGAATGGCGTTGGATGGTGTGACTTGCATTTTGATTTCCTTTGAGAGCTGGGGTGTGTGGGGGGGGGGGGGGGGGGTTTAGAAGTAGGGCCCTGTTTTGATCCCATTACCAACTGCTATCAGGTCACTTGTTGGTGGAGAAGAAGACCATAAAGGACAGGGAGTGACTGAGTTTTTTTAAATATTCTAAACCTACATTTTGTTTTAGTGTTTTATCTGCCAAGTCAAGTTTGGTTCCCTTTACAGCCACCGTTTGTGTTTATATGAAAGTCTTTATAAAATATGTTGACAATAATATGAAACATTAGTGCCATGGCACAACTTTGACATTACAATGAACACCTTCACATTATCACAAACGTTTGAGGACCAAGAGGATGGCATCACATTAACAAGCATCCCATATGAGGAGGCACCTTCTCTACAGGTGTGTTTTTTGGTGGGGGTTGGCAGTGGGTGTGGCCAGCTTGAGTGACAGGTGGAGTTCAAATCCCCACCAGGATTTCATTGAGAGTGTGGCCTCTGTAACGGGATATTCATGTGAAAGGCTGCCCCCCCCCCCCCCCCCCAGGGGCAGTGCAGGCAGGGCAGAACGAGAGCCGCCCCCTTGTGGCGCTTCAGGGGCCCCGGATGCCCTTCACCCAGAACCCTGGGTACGGACGAGCAGGGGCAAAGTGGAGCACCGGGGTGTTTCCAGTGGGCTGAGCTTGTGCGATTTGGGGCCTAGCAGGGGAAGCTAGCAGTAGGAACACAAGAGGGGACAGTCTGTCATTTCGTGTGTGTGTGTGTGTGTGTGTGTGTGTGAAGGCACGTTTGCGAAAGCCCTTTTGCGCTCGCTTCCCTTTTGTGTGCACGGCCTGTAGCTTTGACCCACTTCACCGGATCGACGTCTCTCATCCAAACCAAGCTCCTTTTTCCATGTCGCTCCCCGTCCCTACATCCATCAAACGCCTACGCCAACATCCGATTATTAAAAAAAAAAAAAAAGTAAAAACAATCCCTGTGGTGGAGATAATGGCGCAATGGCCAGCCTCTAAAATAACAACATGGTCCACAACAACAACAACACTGCCCCATTTGGAGTGCAAGAGCCCCCCGCACAATGGCCCAGTGTTCGGGGACCCAGGGGCGCAGGCGGGGCTCCCCGCTGCCATCCAGGCTGGAGAGAGAGAGAGAGAGAGGTCACAATCGCACAGCGAGCAGCACTTCCTGCTCCTGACCGAGGCATCGACAGAGTCAAGGGTAGGAGGGGATCTTAAGAGAGGACCCATCCCTCTGTTTGCTCCCCAACAGCATGCTCATAGGGTATCTCACACGAGATTCAAAATGTTACCTGTTTGAACAGGTGAATGTTCGTACGGTAATCAAACAATGAAACGTGATCAGGGATCTCTAAAAGTTATATTTTCTCCTTTTTCTTTTTTCTTTTGTTGTGATCCGATCCGTGAGTTTTCTGATCCGCTGCACCACTAGTTGCCTGGGATGTGCGTTAATGCGTCAGAGACATTGTTGTGGTTTGTGGGAGGCGCAGGTCAGGATATGCAGGTTGAATGGAAGCCTGACTTGGTTGTGCTCTTTTGTCTTTTGTCGTTCTCTTCCATTTTGGTGTGAGCGGGTATGAAATGATCATACCGAATGTGTATGTAACGTACACCTCCTACCAGCCCTGGGCTAATATCTATCTCCCACATCCAGAGCACGGCGGCTCTCTGCTGTGGGGGGGGGGGGGGATACCAGCAAAATGCACTGAGTCTGTGAAAAGCAGGCGGACAAGGTGACTGCATCCAGCGGATTAGTGAATAGGTGTTTTGAGTCAGAGAGGCCTTGCTTCCTGATGACGACCTCTTTCTTTCTCACTTGTGCAAATGATCAGTTTTGATTCGAAGGACACGGGCTGTGATGGAACATTGGAGCTAAATGTTTCATGTTTGTCATGCTCGGCGTATGGGAGGCCTGGAGGGTTCAAGGATGAGCGGGTTTCTTTATTGATTGCTTTAAAGGTGCAATTCAGAATCAAAGAGAGAGTGTGTATGTGTCTTTGGTCTTAAATGTTCTTCCAACTTGGATACCTTGAAAGCGCGTGTTTGTGCTCTACATGCTCCACATTGGCACACGTTGTCCACATTCCTTCCCTATGACTCTTCCATGGTCCACCTGATTTGCATTTGACCCCCTTACTCTTAGCTTAGTCCCTCGGGTCAGGGGCTTGACCCCTCTCCGCCTTGTGGCACTGAAGTGACGAGGCGCCTCCTGAATATCCCTTCAATTGGCCCGCTGCACGACCAACCTGCTCCCGACGTGATGAAGTGGGGTTCAGAGGTCGGGGGTCGACAGAGGGAGAAGGGTATCTCGGGTCATCAGCGGTGGCCCGGGGGGGGGGGGGGGGGTCGGAGCGGACCGAGGTCCCGGCGCCACAGTGCTGGCTGATTGGGGTGCGGTGGTCGTCGGGTTAATAGGATAAGTGGCCTGCGGGTCAGTGTGGCCCCCGTTCCAATGCTAGGATTTTTGGTACTCCACTTGGTTACAGTTTTTAATCCGGTCTCGATCAGACCGCTCATCCTAGTTGCTTCATCCTACTTTTTACTTTCATTTAGTTTCGTACGTTTCTGGTCTTTTGATGCGTCATCCGTTAACTTCCCTCGCATACAGACCCCGCTAGTTCATACAAGCGCATACGCAAGATTGATGATTAGATGACGGTCTCTGGCACTCTCTTGATGTCAAAATGTGGAATACAGATACGGCTGTTTTTAAATTCTCATTCTGTGTTCAGCCTGTCTCGGCTACTCTCAACCTTCTTCACCGTCTTCCCACAAAAAAGGAAGTGCTTTGAGATGAATGCTTCTGTTCTTCTTGCCGTTAAGGAGGCTACCACGTCTGTTTTGTTGTCAGGCCCCAGTGTTAGTGATGTGTGCCACCCTCTAGCTTTAGTCTTCTCTACACACATCGTCTCGGCTCTTTCTGGCTCAGAGAACTGGGCCAATTTAGCGGCCTTAGGTGTAATGAGAGCACAACTCCAGATAATCCGACTGAATATGAGGGCTGATCAAATGGCTCCACGTATGCCCCAAACCGGCAGCAACATTAATCATTCGCAGGAGTACGAGCGGAAGCAGACTTAACGCATCTTTTCTTAAGTAGAAACTCTGTGAGAATGTGCCACGTCAGCGGATCCAATGAAAGCCCATAAATCCCAATTTTGCTTATCTGCTGCTGTTCCTCGAGAGGTCCGGAGGGAACGCTGTACTGCCCGTTTAGATCCTGCACGATTTTTTTGCCGCACACAGCGAATACTTCAGAGGCGTCTTAAGCTCTTATGTTTCATTATGGAAAATAGGTGACAAGTGGATTATAAATTGTTGCACTCCCTCAAACGGGGTGGGGGGAGCAAATCTCTAAGCCGCTGATGCCAGGACCCTCTTAAGTCGATGCATCGTGTGGGGCAGCTTTTCATGTTCCCTTGAAACGCTCTGCATGCTTTTTTTTTTTGTTGTGTTTAAATGTGACTTGCGTGACATGTCTTTTCAAAAGCAGGAGGCCGTTGGCAACTGTTTAGAGAAACTGGCAACCGATTCTTGGCCTTTTTGTTTGCCGGCGGTGAACATCACTTTTTAACATATAAATACATTTTCGTTATTAAGCAGACTTATAACTGCATTGTATCTTAATTACCCAAAGTGACTAAAAACTGCAGCCGTATTTCCCGTTTCTGCAAACAAAAGCTGATGCCCACTTTTAAAAGTGAGGATATAAATACTCACTTCTGTCACTTCTGTCTTCCTTCCAGATGCATCCTCTGGGGCTATGTAACAACAACGACGAGGAGGACCTTTACGAGTACGGCTGGGTCGGAGTGGTGAAGCTGGAGCAACCAGAGCTGGACCCCAGCTGTCTCACCGTACTGGGAAAGGTAAAGAACCGCTTCTGTTTCGCCGCTGATATTCAGAAATGACTCTTGGGGGGAAAAGCTGCACAGCACAGATAGAGCAACGGATTAAACTCTTCTCAAAAAAAAAAAAATGGCCGTGCACCACACTCACGAAACGTGACAAAGGGTGCTATATTTCTGCTGCAGGATGACATGATGCATTAGGGTGCGACTGTAGGTGAGTCGTGCAATGAAATGAAAGAAAAAACACATCTTCGCTTTGTTAAAACTGCAGTTTGTGATTCTGATTGAAGTGCTGCTTCGTTCATATCGTGTTGACAGATCGCCCATATTTAAGGTAGAGATACAGGGTATCTTTTCTCACATCTGCTATCTACAGCCAAGTTTCACACGAATACACTGAAGTGATGATAATTGAATTACTGTTTGCCTGTAAACACAATCTTAAGGGTACAGATCGAAGTACACAACCGCTCTATCGGGCGTATTGAATGTTTTGTGCAGACAGCGCGGTGATTTGTGTATTCAGGCGGCCCCGTCTTGCTACACTCAAGTTAAGTTAAGGAAACGTCTTCCCCGTGTACTTAATTAAACCCTTTTTTAAAAAAGAATTTATCTTTGATCTTTGATCAGAGACAATTCACGGAAGGATGATTTGGTTTTATTTAGTTTCTCACTTCCCATCGCCGCGGGAATGAGGTTGAACTGAATTCCCTCCCTTGTCTCTCACCATCCCCCATCCCTCCCCTCCCTCCCTCCCTCCTTCCCAGAACCCGCTGGAGTCTCCGAGTGGTATTTTATCATGCTTTAATTAAGTGTTCCTCTTAATGGAATGTACCAACATTCCCCGGACGATGAGCGGGGGGGGGAGTCGGGGGGCGGCTATAGTCTCATTTATCCTGTGCATGCCTGGTGACAGAAAGGGAGCAGCCATTCATAATTTAAGGAGCCCTTGTGTCGTATAGACATGCTAATGGTGCACTCGGCTACCTGGCTCATGCATACTTATGCTGAGACCTGAAAACTGACCTAATGTTCGGCACTCAAACTCCTCTTTGACTGTAGCTAAGAATACATCACTGGTAAACGCTCTCCTTCGTTGGTAATTTGTTGATTACCACTTAACACTACTATGACTGTCATGGGAACAGTTAGTATGCCTGTAGGGCGGTAAGACTGCCGTGGGGGAGAGAAGAAGTGTGGTGAACGTTTAAAAAGGGGAACTCCACCGATTTCACACATCAAAGTGTGTTTACAGTTCCCGGGGAGTGCTAGTGCATACAGCATGTGGGCAGAAACGTACAAAGCCTTTTGTCCAGCGGGAGCCGTGTGAAGTCTGATAAAGGCTCGAGTTGCATTGTGGGTAATGTAGGCACCATGAAGACCACACTACATCGATTTTGAGTGGGTTTTATTTTGTTACAGTCCATTTTGAGTGGGTTTTAATTTTGTTACAGTCCATTTTGTTTGTCCGAAAGTGTTTTAGGATGCCAATGCTAAATTGGTTGATTACTCTTTTGAGAAATCATACCAGTATGAACCGGATATCTAGCGACAGGCATTTAGTGTTAGCACATGCTAAATCAGGAGAGCTGGGATTGAGAAATCAGCTTTTCCATTTTGTTCAGTTGTTGTGATGAGGTTACTGTTTTACGAGACCGTCGCACAGATTGGAGAGATTTTGGTGGACGGGCGACATGAATCAGCTACGTGGCATGCGCCTTAGCCAACTGAGCCACGAGGACACCCGGGTACCAGAAACCCATACCTTCCGCTCATTGGAACCAGTCAAAGCACAGCGCTAATGAGCTGGCCATTTTTATACGTTCTACTTCGATGTGTTGCTGAGGGACGGCTGTAGTGAGGATGGTAGGAACCTTGACCTCTTGGCCTGCCGCCAGCCTCCCTAACCTCTAGAACCACTCTGTTTCCTCTGTGTTTATTCCGCCAGCACTTTAATTAGAGGAGGGATAGCCCATTGTTGCATCTTGACAGACCCTCGCCCCGGGGCCCGAACACAGCTGGGTGCTTTGCGTTGGCACCGCCGCTTTTTTGCCGGGGGCCAGACAGTGCAGTGTTTACCCCCTGCCAGTCCGCTTACTCTGCCCTGCCTGCCAGGCCACCATGCCCAGTCCCAGTCCGGATACTATGCCCACTCTTACACACTTACCCCGCCTCGTCTGGCCCCGTGCTCGGCGATCCCATGCCCCCCTGCCCAGCCCTATCCGACTGGCCCCTGACTGAACCCAAGAGCCCACTCCACTTTGCTGCCACTTTGCCACCAACAGTGTTGGGGTCTTGTCTGGTCAATTTAGATTCCATTCAATTACAGGATCCCAGTGAAACGCACAAAACGGAATTGTGGGAGAGAGAAATGCTGTTTACGCCAATTCATGTCTAAATATAAAGTGTCTGGGAACACAAGGCCCCCAGCTGTGCTCAGGAGCCGGTCAACAAGTAGCAACGGGCATTCCCTCCTCTATTCAGATACAAGGAAAGGGCTTGCCTTTTTTTAGATTGTCCAGTCCTAATTGGCTGATGCATATGGTCGTCCAGATAGCTGCAAGTTCCTGCAGCTCTTCCCGTACCTTCAGAATTATGTTGACTAGATGAAGTTATTAATGCTTTAATGTTTGCAGTACATTCACTTTCACGCCATTGTTGTCAATAATATATCTTTATCTAATATAGCTTTTACTAAATTATTCCGCTTAGTGCCTCAAGTGTTTTTTTTTTTCCGACCGCTCTCGCTGCTCGCAGAGCAAACCAGTAAATATTAGCAGCAGAGGAAGTGGAGGAAGAGAGGTCGGTCATGGCGGGCCTCTGAAGTCCACGTGCAAACCTCACCAAAGTGCTGCTGTGTCACATATATGTACACAGTTTGTTCCTGCACTTCCTGTCTGGTTCCTGTGAGAGCTGCAGCGCTGTTAGACCCTTGACTTCTGTGTGCCACAGCTGTGGCCCCTCCCCCAACAGCAGCAAATCGGTTCCTACTGTAGCCGACTGCGTTTTGAGACACTCTTTTGAAGTGGTGAGGCTGTCTGAGGTTGTGGTGTCATGTATGAGGATGACACCGCAAGGTGCCCTGGTGCTAGTGGACCAGGACTTGCTTCTCTTTAGTTCCAGCGTCACCTCCTTTTTCTTTTAGGCGTTTGTAAATCACTTCTGCACGCATGTATCCGCTCTCAAGTCGGAACTATTTACCGTGGTCAATAACATATTTTTAACATAACAACATAACATCATTTCCTCCTTTGCTGCCTGACTTTCTCAGAACCGGGCCCCCCCCCCCCTCCCTTCTTCTCAACTCTGCCTTTCACACACATACACTACGATTTTTGGCAGTTCCTCTGGAACATGAAATCATGCCACTGGCTTTCGTTGGTGGTGGCCCAGGCTGGTCAGGGTCTTTGTCACCGTGCCAGTGAGATATCTCGTCTTTCAAGTACCCGCCGTGTCAGTCCAATGGCCTCACGGGGCCTTAGCATGCCGGCTTTTCGCCTTTCATCCTCCTCAGGCTCTCATGACATCAGCCCCCAACCCGGGCACCCGGTGGGGGGGGGGAGTTAGAGGACAGAGGGAAGGGAGTGAGGTTGGGGGTTTGGCTTCTCAAGAAGATGACGAAGGCGAATGGTGCTTTGGTGAGTGGGTGGCTGGGATTTGTGTCTCGCTCGTTACAAAATATTTTTCTGTGCGCACACATGAGCATAAAAATGCGACCCATCCTCCCACACACAGCCCCTGCAGCTTGTGTAAAGCAGGCCTCTTGGCTGGCATAGCATGTAAACCTCCCCGGTATGTGCTTGTTGTGTGTGTGGCCTGGCGCTGCCCTTGACCAGCTCGTCTCTGAACCGCGATCGGTTCCACCTTAAGCGCCAGCCAAAGACAACATTTCATCGCAGCGGAGCGCAACCGCTACAAAGCACTCGAAAATAACTAGAGCAACGAGAAAACGTCTCAACATCTTTATTGACATGTATCCTCCCAGAAATAAAGCATGCTACTTTAAAGTCTTAGCCAGCGGCAGTGTATCCTGGGTGGAAAGCTCTGTCTTTGACAAATATACAAAACACAATCCCCAAAAGACCCGCAGTTGCCATGGAACAATGTGCGATGGCAGAGGAGTGCGTCTGTGTGTCTCTTTCTACCGTGGCCCTCAAAAGTTGGCACTATGGGGACGGCAGGCCGGAGCAAACAGCTGTTGCGTCTTAGTGCTAAGTGGCTTTTGGACTCTAACCGTGTCTGGCATCTCAGCCAGAGCTGCAGAGATGGTGCACTGTGTGTGTGTGTGTGTGTGTGTGTGTGTGTGTGTGTGTGTGTGTGTGTGTGTGTGTGTGTGTGTGTGAGAGAGAGAGAGAGAGAGAGGAATGACGGGGATATTGAAGGTACACAAGGGCTACAGGGACGGTGTGTGTGTGTGTGCGTCTGAAGAAGAGAGAGACCCCTGCATTAAAAGAAAGAAATGGCCACAGGCAGACGAGTGTGATATTGCGGGCGACTGGCTCCGAGCCTGCGGCCAGGTTAGCCGTCCTACACACTCAGGTGTGTGCTCGGGGTCGTCCCGAGGCCACGGCAATGCCAGTAGGGTGTCAAGCCGCAGGGCTTGTTGTAAAGGAGCTTCAATGCCGGATTGAACTGGCTGCATTTTGGCCCCGCGTTTTGTTCAGACGGCTTCTAACACGGCGTGCCGGCCTTCGCGGGGGAGGAACGCTGTCCGATCAGTAGTACATCTGCGTGCCAATTAGCTCATTCCGCCGTTCATCAGTCTGGATGAGAAGAACTGGTCGGCTGGCTGATCGGCTTGTGTTGTTTTTGCAGACGGCTGAGTGACTCACCGTGTCGCTCTCATCACTCTCTTCTCACTTCTTTCCCTTTTTTTGTTTTTTTTTCATGCTTTTTCCTTTAACTCCCTCCAAAGGGCCGTAGTGAAGCAGAGCGCCTCGATAGAAAGAAAGAAAATTGCCGTAGTTTTACACTGCCGAGTCTCCAGAGTGTTTTGTTAAATTGCAGCGAAGCCACAATGGTGATTGATTTATAACGGCGGCTTTTGTTCGATGCAGATGAAGCTTGTTTTTTCTCTTTTTTTTTTCTTTGCCCTGAGAGTTTTTAACAGAAATCTTTTCATAGCGGAGCCATGAAGATGCAGGATATCGACAAGGCCGTTGTTCCCTATGCTCGTGCTGGAAATGATCGGGCCTACTTCCTTTCAGTTGAGAGCGTTCAAATCGAAAGTCAATTTTGGGTTGTTTAAATGGAGGCGGCGAACATCGGCAGCTGTAGCGTGAAGTATAATGGAGGCTGTTGATGCTGATAATGTGCTCTGCCTTGTGAGATGTACAAGTGTTCGCTTCACTTTCACTTAACTTCCCTTCTTCTAAGAATGTCCTCCTCTGCCATTCAAAGACGTTTTTGTAACTTCAAATGCTTTTTTTTCTTACATTCAGAACGTTGATGGCGTTCACAGTTCTCACATAGATTTCACATGATTGAAATTGCGTCCACACACTCAACAAAGTACCGCATGTCGATTGCGTTCACAGCTTTTTTGTTACAGGTCCGAAAACCAACTTGCACAAGCTCACTCTTCAGCTTCCTCTCCACCTGCCCCAAACACCCGGAACAAACACTTTAAAACGTGGAGGGGGAAATAAAAAAAAAAGAAAAGAGAGGCGGAGCAGCAGGGAGAGGAGAAAAAAATAGGGGGGGGGAGGGGAGCACTCAGGGGCCTGCCTCTTGGGCTCTCCTTTCATGTTTGTGTACGCCTAAACTTGCTGATATTATCTTGGCCGCTCTTCCTGGCGGGGTGTCGGGAGAGGTTTCCACTGTGACCAGGCAGGGGCCTCTCTCGCTCGCTCGCTCTCTCTCTCTCTCTCTCTCAACCCCCCTCTCTGAGGCGGTGTTGGAACCCTCACCCACCTCTCTACCCCCCCCCCCCCCCCCCCCCCCTAAAAAGTCCCTCTCCTAAATCACCGCTTCACCACGTTTCACGGCGCTTGGAGGCACCCGGGATCCCACTGCGCTGGTTTCCATGGTCACTGGGAAGCTCCTTGTGTCATGTGGCTCAAAGTGAGCCGTCCCTGGGCCGAATTACCCAGCTTTCAATGGGAGGCCAAATGACCATTATTAGACTTCACAGCTCAGGCCCCTATTTAAAGAGAGAAGAAAGGAGCCCCGGGGATTTAAGATGAGAGATGGAGGGAGAGAGAGAGAGAGAGACAGAGGGTGAGGGGGAGAAAATAAAAGAGAGGAGGGGAAATGAGAGGGAAGTTGTTTCTTTTTCCATCTTTTCCCCCCACTTTCTTGCATTTATTTATTTACTTTTTGTTGTTGTTCTTAATCACAATTATTTAAAAAGTCAGACACCGGCCACCACTACAGCTCTCCTGTCCGTCAAAAAGTGAATCTCGGTAAAAGATGGGACCAGACGTCAACCAAAGCCCCGTCTCTTCTCCCTTCATCTCGTCTAAGCCCGTTGCTTTGTCGGGGAATGTGCCGGTGTGCATGAGAATCCTCGTGTCCCGCCGCGTATGTCGGGGGCCATGTTGTCTTTAAGGTCCCGGGCCCACGGCCTGGCACAGAAGCTGGAAACTGAAGCCCCCCCCCCCCCCCCCCCACACCGCTAATCTGATGCCTCTTTCCCGCTACAGACGATTCCTCTACTGGAAAGGGTTAGCGGGGGTGAAAATGTCATCCTGCTCTTGTGGTTTGAACTTTCTTTTATGCTCCGCCAGGAAGGCAAGGTTTGTGCCCAGCACAAGGAGATGGAGAAGAAGTGGCGGTGTGTGTGTGTGTGTGTGTGTGTGTGTGTGTGAGAGTGTGTGAGAGTGTGTGTGTGTGTGTGTGTGTGTGGGCGACATCGGAGCTGCCCATTGCTCTGAGACAGTGAGGTAATGGAAGAAGAGAAACAGAAAGATGGAGATAGGGGGGAACGCACCTGGCAGAACCGGGGAGAGACATCAGCGTCGATAAAAATATAACGATGGAATGAGACATCTTTTGTTATGGGACTTAGAAATATCTGTATTCATTCTTTGTAGGAACTCTCTGAAATGTAGTAAAATAGAGGTACAGTACCTCAGAACTTGACTTCAGGATACTATTTCCTTCGTCCTGGATATATTCTGGTAGTTGGTGTCCTGAAGACAAAGACACTGTAACAGAGAGACAACAATGAGCCGTTACAGTGGAGTGGGAGATGAATGAGGTAAACGCACCTGATTATTGCACCATCCTGCTGCCACGGTTACTTCAAATCCCATTTACAGCCACGGGCGTTTGATGTTATCTTTATTGGGACGCAATAAAAGGAAAAGGTGCTCGCTGTGTTTGGTGAAGAGAAATAACTCAGCCAGCAGTTCACCATTTTGTAGACCAACGACTTTCCTGCTTTTTAGGCCAGTTTTGTGACCGTTTCAACCTACAAAACAAATGTGATTATTCCACATTTTAGAGGCCTAGAGGTCAAATCTAGTCATGAGGGAAAAAAAGCAAAGATTGGAAGGAATTCTTAACAAATAATCCAGATTTTGTGACAAAGAAATGCATAAAAAAAAACATCCGGCCGACTCTGCATGCCTATAGGATCACCATTAAGTCATTAAAACCCAAAGGCTATGTTGTTTGCTGTCTAATTTAGCTGTTTGAAATAACTTCAAATACAAAAATACATCTGTCCTCAGGCATTTATTAGTTTCTGACTCTGGGAAAAACCGTACAATTTCCCTTTTTAATTGAATTACACACATTGAGAGTATTACACATCATCTTCTTTTGATAACTAATCATATTTTCCCCATGCATTCATTGGGCCCCATGCATTCATTGGGTAGGAGGTCGGGTTGCATTCTGGGTAATGTAGGCGCCAGGTTTTGACAAGGAAGAAGAATTCATGGAATAACGGAGGACATCTTTGGTTCCGCTGCATCGATTTTGATTCTTTTTTTTTCTTTTTTTAAACCTGTCCACAAAAGGGGCGGTGCTTAAACTGTCATTCTGTCATCAAAAGGCAAAAACATTTGCGCTCTATACTCCACCTCTGACAGCGATGGATGCTTTCAAAGGTGTGAGAGTCTGAAGGAGTTCCTCCTCCTCTCAAAGAGATAACGGACCCCGTCAGCTTCTTCTCCACAACTTCTGTTTATCCAAATGAAATGAGCAGCCAGATGTGAAGTCGGCCTCCTCTGCTGCCTCAATGCTAGTAAGACCGTACCGACGACAGCAACAACAACAACAGCAACAGCAGCAGGATGGAGTATTACAAGAGAGAGAGAGAGAGGCAGCAACAGCAACTTCTCTTTCCATGCAAGCAGGGACACGGCCTCTGAAAGCAGCTTCGAGGCAGAGAGAGATTAGAGAAGTCTGACTGCGGACGAATTAAGGGAAGGAGAGAAGTGGCCGTTTACGGAGACGCCTCGGCTCCACCACATTTGGATTACAGTGCATGTTCACGCTGCAGCATTCTGGGTAAAAGGAGCCGCAAATCCTGCTGTGCGGTTTCATGTTGGAGTAGTTTTTATTTGACATTCAGAAATGTCAGTTAAACCCTTAATTGGGGTTATTCATGTCTGTTATTTGCTGTCAAGGCTTCTGAAAGTGATGTTGATCAACATGCACATAGATATGGATTCATTCAATCTGTCCGCTGTCGATGGCAGGTGCAGCTGTGTGTTTGAGTGTAGCGGGTGGAGGTGGAACTATAGCTGGGGGTGTTTTTCAGTACATTTATCTACAGGCTGTGTACCGGCTTGCGTTTCATTCCTGCTGTACACAAATCACCGCGGCCTGAAGCAAATCTGTTTCCTTTATAAGTGTTTTTTTTCTATTTATGCTCTTAACTATACGGCCGTTGCGTGTTGGGCTGCTGAGCGCTGGCAAAACCGCCTGCGACCGACACTCTGTACTGCGCGTGAACGCTGACATTAAAGCCACAAAGGAAAAAAATATTAAAATACAATATTAAAAGTAAAGCAAACTGTGTGATTCAAAATGAGACGGCTTTTGTGTAAAACTCCTTCAAACAGCTCGACATCTCTCCAACCTGTCTGACCGACTGTGAAGAGAAACACTTAGGATTTGATCTGCTATGTGCCAGGAGACTTGCAGCATGAATCTAGTTTCGCTTGTCTTCACGTTATTGTCTTCCTCCTCTTCGTCTTGACAGCTCTCATCTGATGGAAAATATGGTAATTGCAATACCAGGAAAAGTTTCTTTCACCTTCGGGTGATCCTCGGAGAGACGAGAAGCAAAAGCAATTGCATCAAAATTTCAGATTTTCCTTCTTAGTCTTTTTTTTTTTGATATATAAAAATATTTCTTAGCTCAATGCTGTTCTTTGAAACGGATTCACAGAGGAAACAAGAGGGGCTTTGTGACTGACTAGATAATCGTATTAATTAATATTAATAACACAATAATAACATGTTATCACTAATCATTCCTAACCAAGACTTCCCGTCGCTTTCAACCAAACACCGGTTGAGAAGAAGCACTTAAAAAGTAGCATTCTTGTCTCTAGCCGGAAAGTTTGTTTGTTTTCCTGTGAATCACAAAGGGCCCGAGCCCCCAAACCCGGTAAGAAAACAACATGGGAGGGACGGGGGAGGAAAAGTGGAGGAAATTCAATTAGCGCTCGTCCATTCCTCCGGCCCCGGTGTTTGGTCTCGCCAGGGCCGAGCAGCGGGGCGGCGGAGAGGCGAGAGGGAACCAAAAGGCTTCTTCATTAGCGGCGGGCCGAGTCAATACGTTTGCGTCCGTGTTTGTGTAAGCGTGGCGAGGCCCGACGCCACAAGACGTAGAAACGGGGGGGGGGGGGCAGGAAGTGCTGCACGGCGAGCGAGACAAACGTGTATATTTAGAAAGAAAGGATGTTTCTTAAGAACTTTGAGTCCGGTGGGTGAGCCTCATCCATCGTTGACACGCCCGAGAAAAAGAAAGGAAGATTGGGACGATGTACAAATAGAAACGTCAGTGTTTCCTCAGAACTCCTCCTTCATGATACGCCGTTAAATGTTTCACAATTATGTCTCTATGTGACCCAGATGAAAGCTTTCTGCCAAAACAGTTTAAAGTGTTCATCCTCCTCCAACTGCATTTTTCAATCTCAATGTTTCCACTCGAACAGCGTTTGTATTGTCTGAAACTCTTCGATACCGGAGTCAAACCCGGTGCCAGAGTTTTATACTACACTGTACAAATGCTTTTTTTTGGGAGCATCAGTTCGGTGTGCAGTGCCCTCTTCCTCCAGACTATTTAGTTCTCATTTCTCATGACCTGTCTTGTGACTTTTGCAGTTTTCTGTGAGTTTACAGTGAATATCGGGTCAGGATTCGGTAAAGTGCAGGAATTGGATATAAAAAGGGAGACATTAGGGGTCTTATGATGAGGGAGAGCTCCCCAGTACACCTCGGTCTCTCTCTCTCTCCTTTAATGGGGCCGGCTTTTTCCCAAGGTCCACTGGCAGGCCCCCTCAGAGGTGCCCCCTCACACACACACACACACACATTTTGATAGCACAAGTCTCTTGTATAATTCTGGTTATGCAATGGTGGGTGAATGGCCACCCCACATTGTGCGCTGAGGCAGAGACAGAATTGGAGGTGGGAGGGGGTCGCTGGTGGTTTCCTGGTTGGGAAAGATGGAGTGAAGAAGAGGAAAAGAAGGCCCAGTTGTCAGAAATACACGGACACGTTCAGAGATTTTTTTTTAGCTTCAAAGAGACGTTCGATGACGGTAGAAGCATCTTTGTGGAAAACCTCAGGCTTCCTCTCTGATCTGATGCGTTTGTCCTCCAGAGAGCTCTGGTTTTTCACTCCAAACCCGACCTTCACACCTTTTTATTTTAAGAGGCTTTTCACACCAATCCGGAAGATGGCTCCTTGGTAAAAAAAAAAAAAACCCATCTCCCTCGTTAAGTAGATATAGATCTATAGGGGACCGGAGATGTGGACTTGTCATCGTTTTCTGTGTTTCTTCCACAACTCTGTCTCCCATTTGGGGATTTAAACTGGTGGAAAGATGATACTTCACCCATGGGAACTGATTTTCCCTCAGGGACAGATAGACGTTACGTGTGTGTGTGTGTGTGTGTGTGTGTGTGTGTGTGTGTGTGTGTGTGTGTGTGTGTGTGTGTGTGTGTGTGTGTGTGTGTGTGTGTGTGTGTGTGTGTGTGTGTGTGTGTGTGTGTGTGTGTGTGTGTGTGTGTGTGTGTGTGTGTGTGTGTGTGTGTGTGTGTGTGTGTGTGTGTGTGTGTGTGTGCACACGCTGGCTGGTCATGTACATGATGTACAGCACAGAGGCAGGGTCGGGGATCACTGTACCTGGGGGCGGGCCTTTTCTTTGTCTGATAGTGAGGTCATTACGTCCGCCCCAAATCTCTCCTCTCTCTCTCTCTCACACTCACTCACACACACACAGCTGGTGTGAGGTTTACCCACAAACCCCCCTGTTTCTTCATTTTAAGACATTGGGCCAAAACCTAACCTTTCAGTCAACCTTTCTTAAATACTAAAAAGCCAAACATCGGGGACCTTTTCCATGTAAATCCGCAGCCATCTGGTCAAAGAAATTTGAAACCATTGCCAACAATTCATTTTTTTTGTAATTGAGGTTTGATACCCAGCCCTGTATGCAGTATGACGCCACACATTTAACATGTTTTACACTATCTGTATCCACCTCTATAGAGCTGACGCATGTGAACCACAGATTAATTACACAGTTTAACCATCAAAGTGTGAAATAAGGTTATACTTCATCCAGGCGGTGGTGAACAAATAAGTCTTTAGCCTTGTGCACTAGCCGCTAGAACGAAACAAAAACTATCCGTATCGGCCAATATGGCTCACCGGTATTCACTTTCTTGATTTTTAAACTGATCCATGACACAAAACCGTAATACAACCTGAACCATGAGCTTTGTGATCCGTTGCTCCCCCTCTTAAGAGCCAGATCTTTTGTTTCAGGCATGGTGGAGACCAAAACGAAGCTAAAAGAAGCGTGAGCTTGGGTTAGAATCGCGGCTCCAAATGAATGCGCAATGTTGCAACGCTGGATGTACCGACCGGCAGCTATGCGCTAACACGTTAGCCTAAACAACTTTACAAGCCTGTGGTTTGTGGAGGCTGTGTATCTGTGAGCATGTCTTCATGTTTGTCTGCCCGCTAGCGGTCCAAAAAAATCACTGAAAGCAGCTTCGACTTAAAGATGATCGCCTCACTGAACGCATGTTATCTCATGAAACGGAACTCCATAAACAGGTCTGCGTTCCTGACCCTAACCTCTCGTCTGCAGTTTGGTATTAATGACGCTCACTGAGCTCACTGAGAGCTTCAAGTGATTCCTTCCCCTGTGTGTTTATATGAAGGTGGCCGAATCAGAGAGGAGCTCGAGGAGCTCCCCCCCCCGTCGGTGCGACACACAAGTGGATTTTTTTTTTTATGTGCTTCGTAAACATGTTTTATTGCAGCTTGAGAAATGTCCCGGGACTTGTGTAAAAAAACGCTCCAGCCGGGGGGGGGGGGGGGGGGGGGGCTCAGCAGCGTTCAAATTAGTATTAAACAGGAATAAGGGAGAGTTCAAAAGTTTGGGACGGTGGAGGGGAAAACTGAGCAATGACTTGTTTAAAAGCCATTTAGGTGTGGAATGTCTTGGCTACATTACATTACATTACAGTCATTTAGCAGACGCTTTTATCCAAAGCGACTTACAGTAAGTGTATTCAACATCGGTATTCAAGAGAACTACTAGTCACCAGAAGTCATCAGTACATCACCTTTTCCAAACAAGCATCTAAGAGCATAAACCAGAGCAAATGTCCAGTGCAGAAACGAACAAATGTAATAAGTGGAAGGGTAGTACTTCTTGAAGAGGTAAGTTTTCTCAAGTAATATGAGTGGAAAGGGGATTCGTGAAGAGAAGTTATTAGCAGAATTAAGCTCAGCGAGGTTATTGGAGTTCACACTGTAAATGTTTTCGGGACGGTGTTCATGTGGGAACCGGAAAGTCCTTATTCTGCAGTTGTCGTGACACAGCAGGTAGCAGATCCAGCACGACGAGGGCGTCAAACCAGTTGATTATAAGTCACACAGCCAATGCAGAGTATCTCAAGTATCTGCAAACACAATAAAGTGTTGTGACAGATTAACCGTCTGTCAGTGAAGCGTTAACATCAAACAGAAGGACATCGGGAAGGCGGTGAGTAATGCGCCTCGTGAAATGACTAAATCCTGCTGCAATGAAAATGTCAAGATAGCACAGACGACTTCATGTGCAAAGAGTACAGTACGTACCGGAGCGTAAACGAGGTGGAGTCGCTTCCAACATAGTTTTCATTTCTTCCTCCCGCGGCTGCACCAGCTACCGATGAGATGACGCATAGCCACGTCGAAAAAGTTCGCTTTTATTTTAGTTGAATGTAAATAATGTCTTGGCACACATGCCTGCTCTGAGAGGGAGCGAGAAAGGAGAGAAGAAGAAGAAGGGGGGGGTGGGGGGTGCGACCACATATAAGAAAATCCATGGGAGAAAAGTATGCCTTTATCTTTTAATAAACCGTAAAGCCAGGAGGCAACATGAAATTACAGCATAATAGCAGTGGAGAGTCTTCTGAAGACTTAATTGCCTTAATTATGGCAGTGCAGAGAGGGAGAGAGAGAGAGAGAGAAAGCATGAAGTGGAGGAGGAGGAGAAGGAAAGAGAAAGGAAGCAACCAGAGGAGAAGAAAGTAGGACAGGAGGGAGCGATGCGATAGAGGAGCAAGCGAGTGAGCCAGATGTTGCAGGTGTAATCCTGGTGTGCGTGTGTCTGCAGGTGTAATCCAGGTGTGCGTGCGTCTGCAGGTGTAATCCAGGTGTGCGTGCGTCTGCAGGTGTAATCCAGGTGTGCGTGCGTCTGCAGGTGTAATCCAGGTGTGCGTGCGTCTGCAGGTGTAATCCAGGTGTGCGTGCGTCTGCAGGTGTAATCCAGGTGTGCGTGCGTCTGCAGGTGTAATCCAGGTGTGTCTGCATGTGAGCACCCAACTCTCTGCTTTCCCATGCACATGTGCATATTTCTGAACGTGAGCACACATCTCTACATGCATGGTGTTGAGCTGGTGTGCTAATATGAGAATCCTCAGTGATGAAAGGGAGCGCTATGCGCTGAGAAAAGTCTCTTTTCCAGACGAGTGAGAATTTCTCTCCCTCAGATCTTGGGAGCTGGCAGGCTGACTTAGGGATGCTAAACATAGCTTTCATTTTCCTCTGTGTCTAGACTGGCTTCTCTCCGTGCTTTCTGCTGCGGGTTTCTTTTTTTTTTTTTTGTGTTCACTCGGGGAAGATTGTACCCCAATTCTCATGCCTCCGAGCCAGCGGGAAGTTTGTTTAGCCAGCAGTATTGCGCCTGGACTATTAATCAAGCACAAGGCCATGGGGATGTTTCAGCTGTGAGGAAAATATTATTTGTGCACTTTTTGTAGAATTTCGAGTTGTTGATTAACTCTTCTTCCTATTCGTCCTCAGTGGTGGAGCGTCAGATCCTTTTAGGTAAACGCGCCGACACAAGAATGTAAAAATCCTGTAACAAAAGCAGGTTTATAAATGCAGAAGTATTATCAGCAAAATGTACTAAAAGTACTCAAAGAAACTCAAAGTTTAAGACTTGGGACTTACTTTGGAACTTGAGTGCAAAGACTTGAGACTTACATGTGACTTGCAAAAACCATGACTTGGTCCCACCTCTGGTGACAGGTGTGTGCCGTATGAAGCTCAAATCTTCTAAACTGCTGGTCGTCTACTTTTCTTTTCACTCCGATGGCTGAAAAAAAAGCAACATTTGAAATATTGGATTAAGATGACAAATGTCTTCTTCGCCCCCTACGAGCTTAGTGAACAGGCGCTCTTGAAATTCCTGTTCGGTCCCAATGAAACTGGTATGAATGAAAGATTACATTTCCAGCGTGTTATATACCTTTTACTTTACTTTTTTTTTTTTAAGTTGCAGCTGAGCTCTGCCACTCGGCGTTGTGAAGTAAACAGTCTTTAACAACAAGTCTCAAGAAGAATAAAAAAACATTAGTCACAAAACAAGATCCTTGCTTTGGTGTCCGAGGTTGTAGTTTTACGGGGTTGGGAGGGAGATGTGTCATGCTTTTTAAGAGAGACAGTTTGCCTCTGGCTGCATTTTTGTTGTCGTCAGGCAAGTCCCTGCACTGCAGCGCAGGCCTGCCCGAGTGGAGATTCTTTAGGAGGGAGATCTCTTTCTTCTCAAAGCTTCTTACCGAGAGCTATTAATTATTAACTGGGAGAGCTAACATCAAAGGAGCAGACTAGCGCTGAATTAAAGGGAGGGGGGGGGGGGGCTGGAGCCTGGCAGCGTGGAGCTGAGAGAGAGAGAACTGGGTGAGAGGGAAAAGAGCCGAGAGATTTTCGCTCCGCTCGCTTTTGAACTTTCCAAGTACAAAAAAAAGATAAAAAAAAGTGAGAGAAGAAAGAAAAAAGAGCGATGTTAGTTTATGTAAAGGAGGCAAGGACGAAAGAGAGAAAGTTGGAGGAGCTTGTGTTCATGGCGCGTCGCTGTTTTAATGTGTCGGTGTTTGACAAGGCTTTCACACACACACACACACACACACACACACACACACACACACTCTCGGGGAAAGATCGAATCCGTTTGCAGGGTTAATTAGCCTTTGATGAGCTATGAAAGTCAGATTCATAAACATTTTGTCCGTGGATTAAACCGAGGGGAAATCTAATTGAGACGTAGGCTCGCGCGCACACTTCAGAGTCGAGATGTGTTTACGTTTTTTTTTCTTCCTGAAGCATTTTGCCACCCCTTATATCAAAGGCCTTTTGTTAGTTTTGCTTCTATGTTCCTCTTGCTGCGACTTGTCCGCGCAGCAGCAGTCCCACCAAAGGTACCTGCAGTCAGGACCCACGTGTTGCATATTCTATATTTAGTATGATTAATGACTCATTGATTCGGTTGAGTGCAAATACCTCTGGTTCTGAATTACTTCAGCTACACATGCTACTTCTTGGACAGCTGTGTGTAATCATTAACCTCTTTCTAAAGACTCACGGTGCACACAGGGAGCAGGGGAAATAGTGTAACAACCCCACGTGGGAAAGAGAAGCTCCCATAATGTCGCGATCACAGTTCCTTCACTTGATCATATCACATTGGATGTCACTCATCATTCATCCGCTTTACAAGAGTTTAGGATTGTAGCACTTTGATGTGCAGTTCAAAGTAGCAGCACACAACTAGCTGCTGTAAAGTGGCAGAATCATCTGTACCGGAAGTGCAGGTGAAAGAGTAAAAAAAAAAACAATTTCAAAATAAAACTTTAAAATAATTGAATACATCAGGTCTTCTTGCTTAACAAACTGCTTTGACTGAGACGGGAGTAGTGCTGAAAGAAGTCCATTTACAGAAAAGTAGGAGTTAACAAATTAGATATGGTCTTTTTCTTCAGTCGACGTCACAAACATTTGCTGTTTTTATATCATTATGACTTGGAAATTAATGACTGTTGGTCAGTCCAAACAAGACCTCACTTTGGCCTCACAGGACCGGTAGTGGTCCTTCTATAGACCCAAACATTAGTCGGGAGAAATGATCGACAGATTACTGAATAATTGAGACAACCATTAGCTGCAGCTCTCGTCACAAATTAAAAGGAAATCACAAGGTTATGACAGACACTATATATATGAATAATAAGTAGACAAACATACCGGAGACGAGCAGTCGCTGAACGGTTCGATGTAGTATGAAAATTATGTCAATCGCATGCAGAAGTGTCTTGAAGCTGCATTCTCTCTAATGGCCATCAGGGGGCAAAATAAGTCTGATTGTATAGAAGTCTATGAGAAAATGACTCTACTTCTCTCTTGATTCATTCCCTCAGTAAACATTGTAAACATGAGTTTATGGTCTCAATCTCTAGTTTCAAGTCTTCTTCAATACAGCATGATGTTCATTTAGTAAATGAAGGTTTCATTTAGAGTCAAATAGACCATAAAGGAGGGTATACTTTAGGGCGGGGCTACCTTGTGATTGACAGGTCGCTACCAGAGCCGTATACGTCGTCTCTACGTCACTCGCCCGCAGTCCTAATACGCTCACTTCTGTTCACCGGTTGCAAAAAGCCGGAATGGCAAACTCGAGGCTTCACAAATGTCATCCACCAACCAATGGATGACATCACGATGATGACGTCCACTTCTCATAGACGGTCTATGGGCGCATCATTGGTTGCCAAGTGTTCTCTCTCTCTCTCTCTCTCTCTCTCTCTCTGTGTCCTCTGTAAGGGCCTGCTGACTGGAGCGATGACACTCTGGAGCCACTTGGCAACCGAGTCACAGCACTGTACATTGTCACTTTGATCTCCCCCCCACCCCCCACACCGCCCCTCTTCTCCCTCCAGTTATGAGGAGCGCTGGCAGGAACCCAAGGGCACTCGATAATACCAGGATATGATCCCAGCAGCGCTATTTTAGATCATGTAGCGCCGACATCAAAACGTTCTCTAAATAGGGCGCCGTGAATCAAGCGGGGTGAGAACGGGTTGTAAGGGAAAGCGGCAGTTAAGATAATGGAACTTTTCTTTTTTCTTCTTTTTCCCAGACGAGGGGAAGCCAATTTGGATTCTGCGAGGAGATACTTGTGCTTCTGCAGATCCAAGCGTTTCCTTTATCTCTTGCCTTTAGCAGAAGTCTTCAAAAGACCTCTGTGCTGTGACTCTCCCCTGCTCTCAGATGAAAGAAGCTCACATTTTCTCAGCAGTTGGAAATCCACGGCAACTTTATTCAACTTTTTCCTGACCGTGCGCAGCCGAATTCAACGCCATGTCGCTCGCAGAGCTGCAGCACACGCACACATTATTGGTTCTTGACACATTCATGCAAATGCGATGCTGTTGGCGTAACGCGGTGCAGGTTTACTTCCATTGACATCATGATGACTGCAGAGAAAGGGAAGGCATGCGCCACATGTGCGCCCTAGCAAGTGACATCAACGGCTTGTTTACTTCTTTTCTTTCTCGTTTGCTCATTCCAGAGGATCTGCACGTTTCACCCAGGCAGAGAACTCCCTCTAGTGGCCTGAATCTGAATGTGGAAACCTCGCGGTTGACATTGTGATCACACATTCCCCAAACTCTTTGTTCACTCTCGCCGAATATATCTTAACGATTTCTTTCTTTCTTTTTTTTTGTCTTGTGTTTTGCAGGCAAAGAGAGCAGTGCAGCGGGGAGCCACAGCCGTCATCTTTGATGTGTCGGAGAATCCGGATGCCATCGACCAGGTTTGTGCAGAAACAAAAAAAAATGACCCACACACTCGCGTTTCAGCAACACCGAAAAGCTCTAATGTGTCTCGGTCCGTCTATGAAAGACACTCAGCAGCATGCCCTGCCCTTCTGACTGGCTGTGTGTGTGTGTGTGTGTGTGTGTGTGTGTGTGTGTGTGTGTGTGTGTGTGTGTGTGTGTGTGTGTGTGTACTCAACCATTCTGGGCCTTTTGAGCTCTCTCTCTAACTTGTGTTCGGAGGAGTGCACTGCACCTCTCACAGGACTGAAAATGGATATCCAGGTTCAGCTTTCACTAGACCATGACCAAACTCTGTTAAGCTCATAATTGCACAGGTAGCACACATTACCTCATCCCCCGAGACTCTGTGGATGTGTCTGTGGGTGCACATTTTTGGGGCAGCGCACACGGGCCTCAGTAAGAACAAAGTGCGTTTCTTGTCGCACACATCCGGACATTCCTCCTTCTTTTCTTCCACTCTTTCTTGCGCTTGTGTCTTATGCTGTTAAGAGGTATAATACACAAGTTGCGCCTTTGTCGCAAGAATTCTCCTGTGGTATTCATCCTCGCCACGCCAGGTCTGGACTTGCAGGTTTTTTTTTGTTTTTTTTCTTCTCCCTCGCCTCCTCTTCTCTGCCGCTGGGTCGTAAAGCCTCCTAGCTGAGAGATAAAAGGGATTGCGCGCAGACCACATGAAAGGCAGCGCTTGGGCGGCTGTGTTAAATTCCCCCGAGAGGCTTTTCCAGTCAGAGCGGCCCGATCAGCAGAGACAGGACCCACAAGGCCGAGGGGCAGGGAGGAGGAGCTTAGCGAGAATTAAGGTCCCGGAGCTGAAATTAAGAGAGAAGCTTTATGAAGTTATGTACTCGACCGCCTTTTTTCCCCTCTATTTATACCTTGTGCTGATTGTGGCTGCTTTCTTTAAAACAGTAACACTCAGGTGTTTCGTTAATGCACTGATAGGTGTGCTTCTTCTTTAATGGTGACTTGTTTGTCAGAGGCCAAGCTGCTGCAGGTCTTGGTGGAGTCATTTCCCAGATTCAAGCGAGGGATCAAACGTTTCAAAGTCTGTACTTTTAAACCGGAACACACAGCATTTCACTGGAGAACATGACGGCAGCAGAAGAAATAGAAATGTGAATATCCTCGGTATTTCCCTTTTGGGCTTTTCAAATTACAGATTCCAAGCAGCAGACGGGAGGAGGAGTGAAGGGAGTATGTCAACTGACTCAAAAGCCAGAACATACTCTTCATTGACTGTTTCCCCTGCTCCCTCTGGCAAACTGCGACCACAGTTTCCACGTCTGAAAGTTCATTTTCTCTAGTCGGTAGAAGAGTTCATGCCTTTTCCTCAGACACTTCACATGCATTAGGGCAGTGCAACACCATCGGGTTATTATTCCTAGAGCTCTGAGTGGCTTTTCTTGTTTGCGTTTGCTGTGGTCTTTGACTCCAACTTTGTTGATTGAGTGCGACTGTAAAAGACACACCACATATTTAAATATTTAAAGGTACGGTGTGTAGCGTTTAGGAAGGATCCCTTAATCCCCTAAAACCAAGAATCGTGTGTGTTTTCGTTAGTTTAGAATGAGCCGTTGATGTCGACGTACGAAGCGGTTCCTCTACACGGTGCCTTGCTGCGTTGTGTTCCTACAGTAGCCCACAACGGACAAACCAAATACTGGTTCTTAGTATTGCACATCCATGAAGTTGGGGGACTCACAAGCAAAACAAAAAAAGAAGAATGGTCAAGCAGCAGATGCTGAGATATTCTGACTTTTAATCTCCAGGATGAATGAAGCTCAAAAAACACAAGATCCTACATTTCCCATAATGCCACTTAAGACATTATACGACATTATTTCCCAGATCAACCAGATCTGTTGTTGTGACGCATTAGTGCGTCTGTGTTTTGATATAGTTTCCTCTCTGCTCTCCTCAGCTCAACCAGGTTGCCGAGGACCCTCTGAAGCGGCCGGTGGTTTACGTGAAGGGCAACGACGCCATCAAGTTGATGAACATCGTCAACAAGCAGAAAGTGGCTCGCGCTCGGATACAACACAGACCACCGAGGGTAAGCGCACATGCCAAAACCTCAAACCGCGCTCCGTGTAGAATGACGTGTGTGTGTGTGTGTGTGTGTGACACTAATCTAAGGCACATGGGAGGAACATGAGGAAAGAGGTGAACATGTTTGTGAGGCCCACGTTACCGAACGGCGCTGCGTTTTCAGATGTGAAGACAAAACGAAAATTCCAGCTGTGAAATCTGACCCTTTTCCTTTCTTCTCCGCTCTCCGCTGCCCCCGAGGCCGAGCAACTGTTTTTTTTTTTCTTCTTTTTTTTTTTGTCTCGCAGCGCTGTGGGAGATTAATATCAGCCATTCAAAGAGCTGTTTGTTTGCTCTGAATATTCGATAAGAGGAGCAGCACACTTTGAGGTCAAATAACTTGACATAATGAAAGCCCGAGAGGAAGGACTGTCCGATAGCAAGACGTAGATGAAGAATAAAACAATCCGGCCGTTACAGTTACTTCATAATCGGTGTACTACTACAGTAGATGAAGGCCGGCACGCCCCCTTGTTCAGATATTTAGAACCTTTTCAGACGTGGAAGTGAACTGAAAGTGAAACCCGTCTACGCTGTTGTTGAGTCTCGGTGCATAGATAAGTTTCACCGTCGGAGAAGTCTGTCTGCCCGGCAAGATAAAGCGGTGAAAATATTCCAAATGTAGCGTACACTTAAAGGGATATTGGTGTATTTTTAGGTAGGTGTTTCTTTCATATGTGGCCACCATATGTAGTTCTGCTGCCCTCATCCAGCAGCACACAGCTTCACTCTCTACTGTAGGTGATACAATGACTGTGGATAAGTACCTCTGACAACCCCACTTCATAAACACCCCGAATTATCCCTTTAAATCTCCATCCTCTCAAAAAAAACATGAAATCTTCTCTTTTTCTTTGGTCCTCCGAGCGACTAACACAGCTAATGTCCTGAATGAAAAATACCACCGTTATCCTTTTAATGGCCTTTTTTTTTAACAAATTGTATGCGACTATTATTTGACAAATGTGTGTTTGTGTCGCCCTCCTTCTCCACAGCAGCCCACGGAATATTTTGACATGGGCATCTTCCTGGCCTTCTTCGTGGTTGTGTCGCTGGTTTGCCTCATTCTGCTCATCAAGATCAAACTCAAGCAAAGGAGAAGCCAGGTCAGTGTCTGCTCATCGCCTCCAGAACACAAACGACACCAGAGACTTTATTTATGAACCCCAGTTTGAGTCACATGGGACCCAAAGGGATGTTGGGCCTCTTACACCAAAAACACACGACGATGTGTGTGTTTTTTTCCCCCGGTCGACGCGACTTGTTGTTCCAGGCGTTGGGTTAGGCGACGGTAGCGCTGCTGTTGATTGATTCCTCTCGCGTGTCGACAAAAGGCTCTCAGCGGAGGCTTATGTCGGGGCGCGTGAGCTAGGATTAGCATTTAATTAAGAGACACAGAGGTGTCATGATGGGGCAGAAAACCGACAGCGGCATCCGTTAAAACAGGTGTAATCCTGCCTGCACACGTGTGTGTGTGTGTGTGTGTGTGTGTGTGTAAAGACTTCACACTTTTTCTTCTGTGTATGTGGGTGTATTGTGTGTGTGTGTGTGTGTCACAACATCGGGTGACTTGGTCGTGACTTCCTTTGCTGGTTAATTAAGAGAACCGCTCACACCTGGGGCACACACAATGTAACAAACCTCTCCTTCCTGATGTGTGAAACATTAATGAACATCTTGCGGATTAGATATTGTTAACACGGTATTAACATTTCCTATCCAATTCAACTGTAAACAGCAGGATGCTTCTGGGTTCAGTGACGGCTTCGCCCCCCTCACAAGACGACAGTTAATTACAAACTGAAAATATAGATTTTTTTAAATCGTCATGTTTCACGTCTGTGATGAGAAATGACTTTCATGCCACAGTTCCTTGCTCTCTTGCTGACCAGGATTATCCACAAGTCCTTAAAAAAAGTCTTCAATTATCTAGCTGTGAGGCAACATAAAGGAAGAAACGCCCCCTTTTTTGGAGTTAAGCCCGGGCATAAATAACTGGGTTACATCAGTGATGCAGTGTGCTATAAATCCCAATGTCTGCTACACATGTGAATCATTGCGTTTAATCCCAATAAGTGGTTCTGCATGCGTCAACTTATATATCACAATTTTTTTTTTTTAATAAGTCAAATTTTTCGGGGGAAGCACGAAACAAATTAGAGATAAAAAGCGAGCGGAGAGTCTGAGCCAGAGAGCGTTGCTAATGCATCAGTCAAACATTGCAACACGATGTACTGTGTCACAACATGGCAACATCAGCCCTCGTTTATTAACGAGCGTGAAGAGGAACACGGATCAAACGCTGCCAGCGCTGACGTGTAGGACATTTTAACAGGATGTAAATGTTAGTTATGTCATCTCAAAGTCATCATTTGTCGGTTTTGTTGGCTTTTCATGTTCAGAGCTGTACAGATATTCCCTGCTGACCCCGTCCCCCCCCCCACCTTCCTCCCCACAGAGCTCGATGAACAGAATGGCCATCCAAGCGTTGGAGAAGATGGAGACGAGGAAGTTCAAGGCCAAAGGAAAGGGCCAGCGCGAGAGCAGCTGTGGCGTCTCCGATTCACTGAGCAGCAGCTCCACCTCCGACTGCGCCATCTGTCTGGAAAAGTACATCGACGGCGAGGTAAGAAATGACACTTTGAATACATGACTTTGTCTGCTTTGGGGACTTTCAACAATCATTCAACATTGTTTTCATGTTCATATGTATGGAAACTACTTTGTACTTTGAAAATAAACCGCCTCAAGCGTCATCGCTGTATTGAATCAATCGGGCTCTCGAGAGTTCATGAGGAGAAAACTAATGTTTCTGCATTTATTCTGAAATTCAAAAGCTAAGAGGATGTTGGTTAGAAAAAAAATACAAAAATCCAGGTAAAATGAAACTATAAAAAATGACTATTTGCATCCAAGCAGTCCCTTTTTTTTAATGTATAATTTAATTTAATAGCATATTTGTCCAAAAAAAACCACCAATAACCATTTTAAAAACAAAATAAGAGAAGTTTATGAGACAAATGCATGAACCGTAACCGTGGAGCATTACGAGCAACACTTTTCCCAAGACACACAAACACAGAAATAACAAAACAGCTTTTTTCTCCAAACTCCACATTGTGTGTGTAAGGGGACCATGTGGGAGCCGAACTTCTAAACTGGCAGTGTTTGTGTGCTCATCTACCCACTGAGTTTGTTTTCTTTTACATTACATATTCTGTAGACATGAAACATAATGCAGTTCTGTGGACAATAGAATGGAAGTTCCCCTGATGTGCTCGGGGGGGGGACCGCAGTCCCGCGGTCTTCGGTGACGTTTCTTTTTCCGGGCGCCTTTTTAGATGTTTAGTTCAAGTCTTTTGAGAGCACCTGGAGAGATAACGGTACCCAGAGTGCACCGGGTTGGGATTACGCTTCCTGTTTTCCCACTGTGGCCTCCTTTTAATCCTTAAAGGAGTCATTGTCGAAATATGTATCCTGATCTTGGACTTTGAGGGTTTACTGTAAGAGCGTTGCTCATCCTCGTCACACAGGGACAAACCCCCCCAGTGGGACATAGCTGGTGCATGTGTGAGTGTGGTTATGTCCTTTCGGTAAGTAGGAGAAGAAAACACAACAAAGCGTGGCGCCAGGATTGCACAGAGGAAGTGGCGATATAAAAGGCTGAATGGCATCAAAGTGCTGTTTGAGCAGTGAACCGAGCAACAAAAGCTCGGGTGGAGAAAAGAAAGAAAGAAAAAAAAGCCCAAAGTTGAGTCACATTAATAAGCCCAGAGAGTAACGTATTTATGGCAGTGAAAGAGCTCTCGCTGGAGAATACTATTATAATTCATATTCATAGCGCTCCTGCTGTTGTGTCTTGGAATTCCTCCATCTGAAGACAAAGTGTCGCATTCTTTCAACCCACAAGTGTAAGCCTCCTGTTTGTTTTGTTGTGTTGACATTGAGCGTGGACGTTGTGTTCTGTACTGTTTCTCTGCTGAGACGTGTGTTTGTGGCACGATGTAAAGTTGTCTTCTCAGGGGTAAAAAAAAAAAAAACGTGACTTTTAAGATTCAACAACATCGCCGCAAACGACAGTTGTGTTCAGCTTTGCTGCCACCTTCTGGACATTCAGCCGCTGCATAAACTGAACAGTCCTCATTTGTGATAAGTCCCTGGACCACTGTGTCGATGCAGCACGATTCAAATAGAAAGGAGTGGGAACGAAGCGCAAGAGGATGAATCGAGTGACTAAACACGATGCAAGGTTTATTACAAAGAGTAATAATGGTGACGCACACAAAGACAGTGTAGCACGCCAAAAGGGTCATAATATAGTATGTCATCAAGATTGTCAACAAGAATCATAGTAGATTATGTTATAAACATGTCATTAAAGTTATTATAACAAAAAAGTCCTCGTAAATAGTCCTAAAATTGAATTAGTAAAAATCATGTTCTAGTATAGAATGCATAGAAAGACATAAAAACTTGTACAAATGTAGTAAGAAATTTGTCAATGACAGTACAGGTAGAATCTGACCATTGAGTATTTCCCCCCCTCCCCCCAACAGGAGCTGCGAGTTATCCCCTGTGCTCACAGATTTCACAAGAAATGCGTGGACCCCTGGCTGCTCCAGCACCACACCTGTCCCCACTGTAGACACAACATCATCGGTGAGTTGGTGCACAGCCTCTGGTATTTAAGAGAGACGTCCGTGAGGTTACTCTTCATTTGGGAGATGCTAAATGTTACCGTGTTTCTTTTCTCAGAGCAAAAGAAGGGAAATCCAGGACCAGCATGCATGGACCCTGGCAACCCAGTCCACGGCCGGCAGCGGGTGGTGCTGCCGGTCCATTATCCCGGCAGGGTGCACCGTGCTGGCCAGGTGACCGCCTATCCGACCAGAACCAGCATGGACCCCCACGGCAACCCCATCACCATGCTCACTGTGGACCAGCACACGGATCCGCAAGGTCTGTACCCACCCCAATCGACGTCTGCCTTTCTCCGGAGCTACCACCCGGCCCTCCACCTGGACCACTCGCTCAACCCCCACCACTGCGGATTGGAGCACCGCGGACCCCCCGCCTACCCAGCACAGCCGCATCACACGGCTTTCAAGCGGCCCAAGTTCCACGGCCGCAACTTTTCCCGCGCAGCCTGCTTCTCGCAGTACGAGACAATGTACCAGCACTACTATTTTCAGGGGTTGACTTTCCCTCAACAGCCTGAGGGTGGCCAAGGGCCCGCCATGGCAGGGCAGCTTGGTGCAGGAGGAGGGGCCCACAAGGGCCACCACAGCAGGGCCTTTCAGCAGGGGCTGTTGTACCCCACAGTGGTACACATGGCGCCCGCCTCTTCTTCGAGGATCGGCGAGAACGGCAGCACTTCTGGCCTGAGCTGTTACCACGGCCACCGCTCGGTGTGCAGCGGCTACCTTGCCGACTGCCCCGGCAGTGACAGCAGCAGCAGCAGCTCGGGCCAGTGTCACTGTTCCTCCAGCGACTCCATGTTGGACTGTACCGAGGTCAGCAACCAGGGGGTGTACGGTAGTTGCTCTACCTTCCGCAGCTCGCTGAGCAGTGACTACGATCCCTACGTCTACCGGAGTAAGAGTCCGTGTAGGGGCTCCGTTGGGGAGGCGGGGGCTGCGTCTTGCACCGCAGCTCCCGCCGAGGATTCGTCATCCCCGCTTCCCCTGGGACACGACTGCCTCCAGCTCCCTCCTGGAGCTTCGGGGTATAGCTCGGGGGACCACCTCTCCAACTGCAGTTTGGAGCCCAACTACAGCAGTCGCTCATCACTGGAACCCAGGGAGAACAGCAACACTAGCACTACCTCAGCCGCGGCGCCGGAGGCTGCCGGAGCAGACAGGGGGAAAGGGGCGCTGGAGGAGTCGGGGGAGCTCAGGGCTGCGGCCTGTAGCTGCTGCTTTGAGGTGCTTCCTCCCAACGTGGAGTGCAAAGGGCAGGACTCGGACCAAGCGGGGCCTCTGGCCGCAGGACGCTTTCACAGGGGGCTTGACTTTCAGAGCTCAGCCTCCAAGAACTACTTTGCCCCCGAGCACATGTGCCCCTCCTCGGAGCAGGTGAGCTACGAAGGGCTGCCTTGCTGCTTCTACAAAGAGATGAAGGTGCACCGGGCCGCTACGGGCCGCTACACCGAGGACTACGCTGTCAATGTGCAGTATGCTCATGCAGACTCGGAGGCCTGCTCTGGACAGGGCTGCTGCGAACTCAACCAGAGGATACCCATAATTCCCGAGGACACGGATTGTGAAATGGGCACAGAGGCGGAGACCCAGAGCAGTTTACTGCCCGTTGGTGTCGCGGTGGAGGCCGATGTGCGGACAGGGGAGCGACACGAGCTAAGGGAGGGTTACTTCACCTCGGGACAGTTAAGAGGTCAGCCGTATCCTCAGGAGGAGGAGGCCAGGGCTTTGTTTCACCCTCAGCTCTCTGCAAGCCCCACTGCATTGGGAAGCAGTACTTCAACAAGCGAGGGCGGTCTGGGTATATGAACTTGAGCCCAGGGAGAAGGGACTCAGTCAAAAGTATGTATTTGGTACCGAATCAGTCAGTCAATCATTAAAAACCCTCAGCTGCCTTGTTCTAAACCTTGAATGTTATCATCTTCGATTGTGTGGATTTCTACTGAAGTGGGCTGTCGTTTCTAGACAGTGTGTCAAGTTCATTCCTGTGGCCACGAATGTCTCGGCACCAAACTGTGTTACCACGGCGCTGAGACAGGGTGATACTACCAATGTGGATGGAGGGGAACTGAAACTAGAAGTAGGTTGGGGATGGGCATCTATTTACAGACTGTCTGCTGCCACCAAGGGTTGGGCCCCTTCAGCGCTAAGCCATCCGGGCCCAGTTCTTGTGAGAATTATTGTTTTGGTTTTTTTCATATTTGAAATCAAGAAAAAGATATCTCGACTCCCGTCTTTTGAGATACAGTACACTCTTAATTCACAAACATCTACATGTATATGTGCACACATGAACACTGACTGCCTATAAAGCTTCAACCACCAACTCAAATAGGTTGTACGGACATAGCTATACCAAAACAGAAAGACATGATTGTTTTGTGTTTTCTTTTCTTTTAACTTTTTTTTTTTTTTTTTTAACAAAAGCAGGGAAATGGGTCTTTCTAGGTGTCTGTGACCCACACATGTCTCTGAGGAGAAGAAGCTATATATATATATATATATATATATATATATTACAGAACAAAATGCATAGAAATGTGAATGCAAGGCGGACACTGGTCTCTATTCAATACAATACAGAATTTGTTTTATGCATTGCATTTCTGTCCAGTCGTGGCCTGCCTGTATGAGATGTGCCAGAGCAACACGAAAGCCTTACGCTGGTAACGCTATTTGTAGCAATATCTAAAAGACACTGCGCCGCTTTTAGTCCAACGCCAGTGTAACGTGACGGTGTCTCGGGGTCAGTAGATTTCTTCAGAGGTGGAGTGTAGCACTCTTACCTCTTGTTTGGAAGCCCTTCAAAGTTTATTTTTATTTTTTGCTGTCATAGACCCAATTTCCTCAATGAGGCATGCTCTAATAAATATCTATAAAAAGGTTCAAGCGTGTATCAAAAAGGCCAAAGGAAAGTAGCTGGAAAAGACTCATATTTCATAAGGGTTTTCTTATTGTACTGTGACTTTTTTTTTTTTTTTTTTTGTAACGATGCAGTTATACATACCACAGTGTATCCGTTTGAATCATATCGTGCCATGCATAATACATACTCGCGATATCAATGCTTTTCATTCATGCCTTTCTGTTTGTCCTGCAGACTGTTTTTATACTGTTTCTATGAAATATACACATTCTCTACACCGAGGAGAACCTTCTGAAATAACCCTATTTATAAGTTAACCCAGTGCTGTAATCAAGTGAGAAGCTAATCTTGCCTTTTGCATAGAGATATGTACCTACTGCAAATATAACATTTTGGGGTACTTGAGTCACTATTTAATTTTTTTTTTTTTTTGTCATTGTTTCTAGCACTTAAGAAGATTAAAATGTGTACAAAAATTAATATTTTTTAATTTTTTAAGAATATAATTATTTTCTGTCATTACCATTACAAATGTTTAAAAAAGGCTAGAAATCAATCCGTGTATATTTCTGTACCTGTATAGCAAACACATTTCATGAATGGAAATATGTTCTCTGAATATTTATTTACTAATATATTTATCTTTAAGCCATGTCTTATGTTCAGAGTGTATGAACGTTTGAGTTATTTGGTTGCTTTTTATTTTGAGAAAAATCACTAACATGAGACTTTGTATATACATGGTAATTGCACACAAGACGATTAAATCTTCTCTGACCAAAAAACTGATTTTAAAACTTTAGTACCATACAGTTTTGTAATTAAAGTGTACAAAGATCTGTAAAATATACAGTTTTATTCAAGTAACTCATGGTGTGGTCTCCTCTTTTTCATCATCTGCCTACAGAAGAGCATAGAGTCTTTATGTTGTTCTCTATTTTTCATAGTAGGGGTCATGAGTGCATGTACTCCGATTCTTTATGAATTCTTTCTACATACAGTATTAGACCGTCATTTTGATGACTTTTTTGGCAAACTACACAATTACTTTTTTCATATGACATTGAATCCACAAAGTAACATTACAGTAAAACGGATGAAGATGACATTAAAACAAAACTTTGCTGATGTAACCGGTTGGATCTCAAAGTGACAATGAGGTTTTTTTCAACATATGGCTTTATTATGACTTTTTTCGACATACCATACAATACATTTTATGACAAACTACACTGACTTTGTTTGTTTTTCCACATACAATACTATGGCTTTTAATGACTTTTTTTGACATGCTATACTATGACTTATGGACATACTATACTATGACTTATGGACATGCTATACTATGACTTATGGACATGCTATACTATGACTTATGGACATGCTATACTATGACTTATGGACATACTATACTATGACTTATGGACATACTATACTATGACTTATGGACATGCTATAGTATGACTTATGGACATGCTATACTATGACTTATGGACATGCTATAGTATGACTTATGGACATGCTATAGTATGACTTATGGACATGCTATACTATGACTTATGGACATGCTATACTATGACTTATAGACATGCTATACTATGACTTATAGACATGCTATACTATGACTTATGGACATGCTATACTATGACTTATAGACATGCTATACTATGACTTATGGACATACTATACTATGACTTATAGACATACTATACTATGACTTATAGACATGCTATAGTATGACATATGGTCATGCTATACTATGACTTATGGACATGCTATACTATGACTTATGGACATACTATACTATACTATGACTTATGGACATACTATACTATGACTTATGGACATGCTATAGTATGACTTATGGACATGCTATACTATGACTTATGGACATGCTATAGTATGACTTATGGACATGCTATACTATGACTTATAGACATGCTATACTATGACTTATAGACATGCTATACTATGACTTATAGACATGCTATACTATGACCTATAGACATACTATACTATGACTTATAGACATGCTATAGTATGACATATGGTCATGCTATACTATGACTTATGGACATGCTATACTATGACTTATGGACATACTATACTATACTATGACTTATGGACATGCTATACTATGACTTATGGACATACTATACTATGACTTATGGACATGCTATAGTATGACTTATGGACATGCTATACTATGACTTATGGACATGCTATAGTATGACTTATGGACATGCTATACTATGACTTATGGACATACTATACTATGACTTATGGACATGCTATACTATGACTTATGGACATACTATACTATGACTTATAGACATACTATACTATGACTTATAGACATGCTATAGTATGACTTATGGTCATGCTATACTATGACTTATGGACATGCTATACTATGACTTATGGACATACTATACTATACTATGACTTATGGACATGCTATACTATGACTTATAGACATGCTATACTATGACTTATGGACATGCTATACTATGACTTATAGACATGCTATAGTATGATTTATGGACATGCTATACTATGACTTATAGACATGCTATAGTATGACTTATGGACATACTATACTATGACTTATAGACATGCTATAGTATGATTTATGGACATGCTATACTATGACTTATGGACATACTATACTATACTATGACTTATGGACATACTATACTATACTATGACTTATGGACATACTATACTATACTATGACTTATGGACATGCTATACTATGACTTATAGACATGCTATACTATGACTTATGGACATGCTATACTATGACTTATAGACATGCTATACTATGACTTATGGACATACTATACTATGACTTATAGACATGCTATAGTATGACTTATGGTCATGCTATACTATGACTTATGGACATGCTATACTATGACTTATGGACATACTATACTATACTATGACTTATGGACATACTATACTATACTATGACTTATGGACATGCTATACTATGACTTATGGACATGCTATGCTATACTATGACTTATGGACATGCTATACTATGACTTATGGACATGCTATAGTATACTATGACTTATGGACATACTATAGTATACTATGACTTATAGACATGCTATACTATGACTTATGGACATGCTATACTATGACTTATGGACATACTATACTATACTATGACTTATGGACATGCTATGCTATAATATGACTTATGGACATGCTATGCTATACTATGACTTATGGACATGCTATACTATGACTCATAGACATGCTATACTATGACTCATGGACATGCTATACTATGACTTATAGACATGCTATGCTATACTATGACTTATGGACATACTATACTATACTATGACTTATGGACATGCTATACTATGACTTATAGACATGCTATACTATGACTTATGGACATGCTATACTATGACTTATGGACATGCTATACTATGACTTATAGACATGCTATACTATGACTTATGGACATACTATACTATACTATGACTTATAGACATGCTATAGTATGACTTATGGTCATGCTATACTATGACTTATGGACATGCTATACTATGACTTATGGACATACTATACTATACTATGACTTATGGACATACTATACTATACTATGACTTATGGACATGCTATACTATGACTTATGGACATGCTATGCTATACTATGACTTATGGACATGCTATACTATGACTTATGGACATGCTATGCTATACTATGACTTATGGACATGCTATACTATGACTTATGGACATGCTATAGTATACTATGACTTATGGACATGCTATACTATGACTTATGGACATACTATAGTATACTATGACTTATGGACATACTATAGTATACTATGACTTATAGACATGCTATACTATGACTTATGGACATGCTATAATATGACTTATGGACATGCTATGCTATACTATGACTTATGGACATGCTATACTATGACTCATAGACATGCTATACTATGACTCATGGACATGCTATACTATGACTTATAGACATGCTATGCTATACTATGACTTATGGACATGCTATGCTATACTATGACTTATGGACATGCTATACTATGACTTTTTGGGAAAAAAAATTCCAACACACTAATAATACATTTTATTGATAGAGCACTTTTCAAAATACTCAGACACTTTACAAACATTAAAATGATCATAAAAAGCTCTACACTAAAAACATAGAACACACAACATTCATCACTCAGAAGCAGTTCTGAAAAGGTGAGTTGTGATTTGAACATGGAAAGGTCAGTGCGGTCTCTGATGCTTGGTCCTGAGTGGAAGAGACAGGAGGTTGGCATCAGGAGCGGAGGCGACGGGATGGAGTGTGGTGGTGGAGCAGGTCGGTGAGGTAGGAGGGAGCCTGATTATGGAGGGCTTACTTTGGCTTTTTTTCCACATACTATACTGTGTCCTGTGACGACCCCTCCCTTCCACTAGGGCTCTGTGTCCTGTGTCCTGTGTCCTGTCTGTCCTGTCTTTCAGGATGTTGATCGGCAGCTGATGAGCCCCACCTGAGCCTGGTGTGGTGATAGCAGACACACCATCTGAACATGGATCGGCTTCTCTTCTTTGGCTGACACGGCTTTTAGTTTTTGTATTCTTTAAATTCATGTTTATTTATTACTTTTACACGTCTTTTATTCCTTTATGTTGCAGCCTTTGAGTCGGGTTGTAAGTCCTTTTTCAACATGCTATATGACTTTTTTTTGACACACACACACACACACACACACACACACTTTGCCTTTTGTAGCTTTGAGAATAATCAGTTCAGATACTGAGATCAACTTTTCTCAACAAGTTTTATTATTTCTTGCCAAATTGTATTGAAAAAATATTGAAAACTAAACAAAATAATTATTTCCCAATATTCTCAACACTGACAACATATTTTTTTGTTTCTTTACATCATATAAACCAACATTAGTAAAGTTTTAAGTACAGTTTGTCGCTGAACCAAGAAAATCAGAAGTAAAATGAATCAGTAAACATGTCCGGTCATTGAGCAGAGACGACAGCAGAGAGCAGCTCTGGGACTTCATGCTCACAACATCTGAGAACTCTGCAGACAGATTGTCATGCAGGCAGAAAGGCCTGCGGTACAGATGTCTGCTGTACAGATGTCAGAAGTGCATCTCACAGCTTGAAACCAGAGTGAAGAGCCACAACTCCACCGGTGAGGTTGTGGTACTTCACACAGTAGAAACCTGCGTCCTCGATCATATGTTTAAACTCCTCCTGCAGAAGAAGAGGAGCACAGGAAATGACTCGCTGACATTGAATCCACAAAGTAACATTACTACACAGTAAAACGGATGAAGATGACATTAAAACAAAACTTTGCTGATGTAACCGGTTGGATCTCAAAGTGACAATGAGGTTTTAAAACATATGGTAAGAGTCTTAAAAATGTTTAAATAACTAAAGGATCCCTGCATATACCCGGAATAAGATCTGTACAATCAAAAGGAATAAAACATTTAAAATAGCCCTAACCTGAGGTGAATAATATCAAACATTGAGAGTGCCAATGTATACAAAAGTATAAATTATTGTCTCACCTGGTCCGGGAACTTGCGGATGCTTTCTACCAGATACTGGTACGACTTCCAGTCTCCAGCAATCACCTCGCCCAAAACCGGGATCATGTTGAAACTGTATGCGTCATAAAGCCTGAAAAAGAGAAGAGAACACGATGAAGCTGCTCTCTCACAACTCAAACCTGCTGACATGTTTCACTAATCAACGAACGAAGTCTACGTTTGTTATGTGCTCTAAAGAACGGTTTGTTTAGAAAGAGCTGGATACCCGGACCAATATGACTTAACACACCGTTGTTCACATGACCTGAACAGAAAACAGCAGTACTAGTGTATTAAGTGAGACTTCAGATGAGTTGTTTTAATTGATTCAAACTGTACCACTAACTATTAGGTAGCGTGCAGCTCATGGTTTCTGTTGAGCTATCATTAGCACATGTCAAATTCCTTGTATGTGCAACATACCGTGGCAATAAATGGTTCTGATTCTCATTCGGTGGTTGATAAGCAGAAATTTAAAGCAAATGGCCACAAACAAGGCTGTCTGAATAGGGCCTAACACTGCACTCAGGTCAAACATCTGCAAGGAGTTGGATGTGACTGAATGGCCCTTTAAAAATCATGACATCTATAAAACATGTGGAGTTATTAGACGATCACCTAAAAGACTCATCAAGCCTCTACAGTCTGCTGAAGGGCTTTGAGGTACAAAACCAGAAGAGGGCGCTGTTCGTATAAGAAAATATATTTATATATATATATATATATATATATATATATATATATATATATATATATATATATATATATATATATATATATATATATATATATATATATATATATATATATATATATATATATATCTTTTAACATTTGTGTTTAGTAAAGTCAAGCATTTAGGAGAAATGTCTCAAAATAGCAGGATATCTGTTACAAAATTAAATAAATTTAAAATAAATCACTGCTCCTAGAATGTGGTGAGACTGTAACACTCTTATTTTGTTATGTATTCATATTTAAGACAGCGTGTCCATGAGCACACAACAACCTCCAGAAGCAACAACAACAACAAGCTGCAGCAGTTGAGATGCGTCGTCGTGTTTTGCGATGGCAGTAATGAATCTCTGGAGACCCTCTGAGACTCACACGGTCGAGTCATATTCACACCGAGTCCTCCGTCACCAGTGAGCACTGCTCCTCACCTCGATAAAACAGGATGCGTCACTTTGCTGAACTCTAAGCACATGAATCTGCCACCAGGCTTCAGAACCCGCAGAGCCTCCTGCAGCGCCTGGAAAAAAGAAAAGACACGATTAACACCTATTTGAATTATCATTTAATCATAATCAAGTCTGTTATTAAGTAAAAAAATTACATTTAGCAATTGGATAGAAACAAGTTTAACCGAGTCCCCTGAATACATGTGCAAGAGGTGGAAATGTTCCCATAAGTGTCACATAAAATGGAACCTAAAACATCTTTTAAAACACGTGGATCAAAGTACTGCATAGCCTCTCTCTCTCTGCATATTGTTCTGACCGACATTGTTTCTCAATAAAACAGCTGACAGAGCTGCTGTCCATGGAGCAGGCAGTACTAACGGTCTTCATGGGATCCGCCGTGCATTAGAGAAAAGCCGTAGTCGCGTCCGGGTCCGTTACCTGATCTATATGGGTGACGTTTCGAATGCCAAAGGCGATGGTATAAATATCGAACAGGTCGTCATCAAAGGGAAGCTCCTCCGCGTCCCCCGCCACCCACGACAGACCTGATGCACAGAGGAGACACTCCGGTTAAAAACAAACCGTCTACACGTCGACCTCGCTCTCTCTACAGCTGCAACTCCAGTTTGTTGACTTGTGACAGCTTTTACACCAACGGTTCCGTTTCCTAATCCTGCAACAGTCACGTCCACACACTTCTAATTAAACCGTTCTGTGAATATGAACCCACTCTAGTTCATTGCTGCCTGCATTACTTTGCTAAATGTTAAGGGTTTCTTTTACCACCAGCGTACCAGCAGTGACGCCCATGCTGTCGGCTTTCTGCTTGCCCACTCTCAGCATCTCCTTGTTGATGTCACAGACCACGGCCCTGGATTCCTGGGGGCTGACCTCGTCCTCTGAGGAGTAGTTACTGGAGATGTCCGCCCACGACGGCGTCTGCATGGACCGCGCCGCCCGCCGCTTCTGCCGCTCTTGCTGGGAGCGAACGTACTCCAGGAAACGGAAGGAGATGTCACCTGCATGGTGGATGATCATCACAAATGAAAAACAGAAGTGTGACACCGCTCTGTTTTTGTTTTTTTTAAATCAATTTGATGTTTTGCAGAGGTGCACATTTACCCGTTCCACCCGCCACGTCCAAGAGTTGCGCCCCGGGCTGCGGGTGCATGACGTGCAGCAGTATGTCCTTCCACAGGCGATGAACTCCCAGACTCATGGCATCGTTCATGGTGTCGTACTTCTGCGCCACATTCTCAAACACCTTGTACACTGAACGGGACAAGAGAAAGAGATCCTCTCTCACTGGAAGCTGACTCGGATATTCTACTGCACTTTTCATGCACCAATATATTTGGGATGTTTTACTTTTTGTCACTTTTGACACATGAACTTGAAGTCAGTGAATTATGTTCTCTCTGTACTAATCTTTAGGAATATAAAACATGATGCAGACACAAGATATAACCTCTGTAAATCATACACAAACTTAAATTTAGACAACTTACTGCATACTACTTTTAAATTAGGCATGCTCACAGCCTTATACAGCAAACTCCTTTTGGGTTAGGGTTGCAAAGTAGAGGGACTCCCGTTCACAAGAGTTCAGAGGTGTCACTTCATGGATCAACTGTATGCCGAATTGTCCCGATCCCAAAAACATCTAAAGTCCCGCTTTGCTAGACTTTTCAATGAAGTTTCGTAACGCTACAGAACCGATCCGAGAATAGCTTTTCCGTGGCTCACCTTTCTTCGCCTTCTCGGTCTCTGGCACCGTTTCAAAGCCAAAATGTGTGCTTCTGTCTCCGGCATCATCGCTGGAACACCGACAGGTCGACGGACCCCAACAGCAACCGGACCGACCCGCAGCTCCAGCGGCGGTAACGTTAATATCTCTGTGAGAGTAACGGATCACTCTCCGCAGCAGCAGTCTCATGGATGCGGCCATTGTTGGCTGATTACGCAACTATGCGACAAGACTGTCGTCATTCACATGCGACGGATTACTTTGTGGACGCTTTGTAGGAGTCTTGTAGGTTGTTGAAAAGCTTTGGGTCCCAGACTCCCTCTAATAATGCTCAAACAAATAATGTAGGCATTAAAAATAATTAAAAACACGCGAGTAAAAATTATAATCTAACACAAAAGTAAAAAATATAGGGACAAAATAAAACATTTAGCCTATAAAATATAAAAGTTAAAATCAAATAATGTATATTTGTGATAGACAGTTGTAGTTTACAGCCTAATTGCTGAGTATATATATAAATATATTATCATTATTAGCATTGTTTTATAGGCAATATGTTGTATTTTATCCCTATATTTATCCATATATATATTTAGTTGATATTTTGGAGGTAACACTAAGGTAAGTATGGAGGACAGAATATGACTTAAGTATAAATAAATAAATAAATGCATTAATAAATGTATGAATAAATACAGGAATAAATAAATAAATGCTTAAATAAATGTTTGAATACAGAAATTAATAAATAAAAGAATAATTAAAAGCTGAAATAAATACTGAAATAAATAAATAAAAGTATAAACAAATAAATAAATGCGGAAATAAATAAATGAATGTATAGATAAATAAATAAAAGTTGTTAATCAAACAGGACATAAAGAAATACATATCATATATTTATTTCTACATTTCTGTTCACCTACATGTATTCATTTATTTATGTATGTGTCTGTATGCTAATGAGGTGGGAGGTCCTAACCTCTGTCTAAAGCAGGATTGGTCACAAGAGCGTGATGGCTTCTGGTCTATGGAGCTAAATCCAGGTCAAAAGTTTTGTTCATTTGAAAAAATAAAAAAAATGCCTAATTGTAATAGTATGGCTACTCGTTTTTATTAGCAAGCTAATGTAGGCTAACATCATTTGGCACTTGTTGCCATGGCAACTACACCAGCAGACTACACTGGGTGAATGATCTGTTTCCAAATCTGCTATCTACACCTCTCCCACACAGTGGCACAATTTGCCGCGGCAGCTGAGCTTGCAACAGGAAGTGCCTCCACTAGCTGCCGCTGCCACATTTTGAGCTTGCCCTTTCTCGCGGACGCCATCGCAAGGATACTACGCTGCGTTTACAGTGGTGTGTGGAAGTGCGAAACGTCAGATATTAAAGTGTAGTAGTTGAAGTAGAGGCTAAAACAGCTTGCTAAACAGAACTTTGTCACTAGCGTACTTTTGTTTACTTCCAATCAGGTGAATATGGTGTATAGAAAGTGTTGAATCATAATTCTCGCGGTGCCCACGTTACCTGAAGGCAACGTGGTTGAGGAAGGTCCTCGGCCTTCTTTGTTACGCTGTCACTCATGATGACACGCCCCTCTCAGTTGATGCCACGCCCCCCACGTTAGATCAGGGTCAAAAGTCTGAACTGAAAAAAAACGACCTGAAAGTGAAAAAAAGATTTGAAACCGAAAAAAAAAATATTTTAATCTGAAAATATAAAATCTGAAACTGAAAAATATAAGAACTCAAATAAAAAATGAAAAAAAAATTCCAGAACTGATTCAAAATTATATTCAACCCAAACATTTTTTTCATTCGCTTATGTTTATTTTGAATACATTGCTGTATTTTTCAATGTTCAAGACCACAACTTGAACTTTCAGGTTCAAATTATTTTTTCAAATGAACAAAACTTTTGACCTGGATTTAGCTCCATAAAAAAATGCACAATGTCTTGTCATTTAAACAAATGCAGATTAAGTCCAGGACTATAATTTTCCTTGTAGAGATAAAAACATACATTTTCATTGTTAATATCATATATTTAATTGCGTTACATTTACATCTTCTCATAATCACTTTTATCAGTGTAGTTCAGTTATTCACAGCCTGCCTAAGATGAAGCTGAGGGGTCACAACGTTATTAAAAAGATAGAAAGGGACTAAACTAAACTAACTCACACCCATTCATACATCCATTCATACACCGATGGCAGGAGCCACTTGGGGTTTAAGTGTCTTGCCCACATCGACATGGACTGGAGTGGCTGGGGATCAAACTCTAATCTTCCAACAACCCGCTCTACCTCTGAGGCCCAGGAAAACAGGAAAAGTCTGCATCTCATTATACTCATACATGCAGGCAACGCTGGGTGAACTGTGACCTCATCTGGTGAAAATCATGCAGAACAGTGAAGAGTATTTCCAGCAGTTTACAGAAAATATTGAGTGACACGAGGACATCTCAGCATCTTCCACCGGGCATTGTTTGTTTTGTACCCACTTCGATGGGAAACTGATGCAAAATGGGATCCACATCATGCAAACTGATAATCGTTCACAGTGGCGGCTGGTGGAAAATGTTCTTGGTAGGGCTGTGCCACATCCAATCAATTTCAGCAAACATCCCAGAATGATTTAATGCAAACAAATTAAGGTATCAAACGCGCATTACTACTTTGCAGTTAAATATTTAACATTTATTCCAACACGAAAAAAAGCAGTAAATAACACTTTCACAAACACGTCAGGACATCTTATTTTAGTCACCCTCACAGGGAGTTCAGTATAATATAATATATATAACATATAATAATATTCTGTATAATATAATAATATATATATATATATATATATCATATAATATTCTGTATAATATAATAATATATATATCATATAATATTCTGTATAATATAATAATATATATGTCATATTCTGTCCCCGTTGTTTTAAAAAGATAAATAAGTTATTATCATGACGTCATCCAGCTAGTCAAACCTGTCTGGTGTACAGCTAGTAGAGAAGCTTCATGTACTGCTTCTCTTTCCTGCTAGTCTGCTGTCTGATTGTGAGGTCAGGCTGATCTGGGATCAGCTCTTTCAGTAGTTTCTCCTCTCAGTTCTCCTCTCAAACGGGTCTTGGAGGAGTAGTGCTCGCGCTGGCGCTCTCCTGTAGAGACTTCTCCTGACGAGAACGCGCAGCTTGGGGCAGGAAAAAAACTGCCCCAAGCTGAATCTATTTGAGGACGCTGATTGGCTGAATTGTATGTCACTCATTTATATCTTTACTCAGCATTGGCTAAACTGCTTTATAGACCCGCCTCTTTGGGGCAGTTTTTCCAGCGCCCCAGCCAGCTGAGACGTGCACACACAGAGAGGAAGAGCAGACAGGCAGAGAGGACAAGCAGGAAAAGCATATATTTACCGCAGATATCATATTTTACACATATTACTGGGTGATTCCATGTTTCAAAAACACAAATATTGACAATTTGTATAGTTTATTTTTATTTTAAATTTTATTTTTATTTATATTTTTATTTTTATTTTTATTTTTATTTTTATTTTTTGTAGCTCTAGGGGGGGCGGCGCCCTAGCGCCCTCTATGGACCAGCCGCCACTGATCGTTCATATCAACATGTATTTGGGAATTTGTTGTTCTTTAGATATAACTTGTATCGCTTAACCCTGAACATATGCAGACGAGATAATGTGAATATATACTCTGTTAAAGCGTTTCTCGTGGTTAGACCTCCAAACCATAGAGCTCTATCCATTCAGCTGAATTGTTCTATTATTATTAGTAGTAGTAGAACATCTTAATGGTTTTTAATTATTATTCAGCACTAATCAACTGTCCTGAATACAGTATATAAACAACTCTCAGCAGCACAAAGCTACAATAATAGAAGGGAAATCTCGAGCATTAAACAGGCCAACGCATGTTCTCAAAACCACTGAAGGGCATGAGAGTGCCTTAATTGCACCAGGGTCACAGACGATGTTGCAGAGCGAGGCGGATCAAAACAGACAAGTTCCTGCACAGCCAGTAAGCCTCTTTCACACAGTTCTACAATGTACAAATCCATCAAGGACAGTCTCTCTCCTAATCTACCTGACTTCAGTACCCTGAGTGCAGAAAGTGGCAGATATTGTCTTCCATTCTTCTCACTTTCTGGTTCTGACAGTAACCAGACACGGCCATGTATTGTCCCTTTGTTGCCTTAATTACTGGTCGACTCGGGTTCAAAGGGATCAGTTTACATCGCTCTTTTCCTCGGCTATGGGAGGGAAATGGGCCAAGGCTTTTTTCACATGCACCCAGAGGAGTGATGATAAGTCTCAAGAGTCTAGCTACTGGATTAATGTTACAGCTTCACAATTGCTTTAGAGAAAAAAACAAAACACATTTTGAGGCCAATGGGAGGGGAGCATAGAAGGCCACAAAGATCTGATGTCTTACTGTGGTCGTGTGGATAACAGAACAGGACATTCATTCAGATTTTTTTTAGAAACATTTAATAAAAGAATTTAATAATTTGATTACCCTTGCAAGCAAAAATGAATACCATTGGCACCGAGTGACATTATCGGGGTACTTTTGAATAAATGTACTCAAACATCATGTCACCAGTAGAGGGAGGAAGAGGATCGTTCACAATGTTCTGCTTCTAGTTTCCTGTACTGGAATGTGTTTCCAAGAGGAGATGAAACAATCTCAAAGTGACCTGAGGCCAATAGCAGGTTTATGTTGGGGCTTGCCCCCCCCCCCCCCTCTGGTGCCCTCATCCAGAAGAACAAGAAAAAACGCAGCTAAAGTGCCCTCTTGGATGCCCCTACGGTAGAGGCAATATGACAAAGGTCCCGCTGGTGCTCTCCTAGAACAGAAAACACGATGCAGAGTCACGTAGAACCACTCACAACGTTTGTCTAGAAAACAATGTTACGTCCGTACAATTCTACGAGGAACGACGGAGACATGCTCTCCACTGAAGAGCAATAAGACTGATCTAAAAAGCATGTTTGATGCTTTCATACCTCATTAATGACAACACTTTCACTTATTTACCCGTTAGGCCACAGACTAAAGAAAATGAATGCTTGTGTTTACCCATAATTAGCAGTTAGTCTGCATCATGACTTTCTGCGTATTAGTCTGGTGCCCTTTTTATATTTTTGGCCCCTGCCCCTCAAACAGCCTGAGTCCACCACTGTTTGGGTCTTAAAAAAAAGTCTTTGCTGTTTGTGAGACGGAGAAACTAGTTTAGATCGATATCCTTAGAGCTAAAGAAAGGTCTGGCTCCAAACATTATCATTCTGCTATAGGGGGGAGGGGGGGGGGGGGACACTCTCTGGCTTTTTTTGTATTTCTTTAATCCAATCACAATCGTCTTGGGCAGGAGGCAGCACCAATGCCCTTGCAAAATAGATAGCGGAAGAGGAGGAGAATGCCGCGTGAGATACACGATCAATGCCAGGCTTATAGTTTACATCTGGTGAGTTAGATTAGTTGTTTTGTGGCTGCAAAACTGTTTTGCTAATCTTAATGTGATGGATAAACTGGCAATACAGCTGATTTTATTCATGCCGGCCTGTCCCGCCTGATTTCACAGATTTCTGAATGACTTTTGTCGAGGTAGCATCGACATGATTATCAAAAATATTAAAGAAGTCCTGCACCACCAAGGTTGTTGCTGTAAAATGTGGCTCAGTTCAGAAGCATCAGAGGTTCATGGGTAACTTGATTTGGGATTTTTGGAAGCCTTTACAGCCAAGACATTCTGGGAACCTCGACAGTTTATACTTCAAGTTTTTGACAAATTGTGAGGCCTCGTTATTGCACACGCACTTCCAATACGAGCGTGTTTGGACTGCAAACTTCTTAAGAGAATAGTTTTTGCTTGATGAAACACTCGATGAAAGCAACACGGAAACACCTTTCATGAATTAAGAAATCATCTTGGCAAACATCTCAAGTGTTGCAGCTTATCACACATCACTCCATGTTTGTTTGTTTTTTTTCCACGGTGTTTCAGTTGTAAAGCCGAACTCCTGCTGTTTCCCCCTAAAATGTGCAGGTTGCATGCTTGACCTCATCCCGGTGGGGAACCAATGGGTTACACATGGCACACCAAATCCTCTCTCCGTGTGTGTGTGTGTGCATCTCCAAACAGCCTGGGAGTCATCTCCCTTATCTGATCAGTAGGCTAAAAAGGGGTGCAGATGTCCCACCATGCAAACGATGCAGCCTTTCAAAGTGAATGGTATTCAGCTTGATCCGGTCTTTGTGGCACATATATGCTTCTTAGCCACTCGGGTTCGTAATATTGATCGTGTGGCACAAAACAAGCACAACACAAGCTTAAGAAACATGCATACAGTGTTTATTTTGCAACCAGGACACATTAAATAAACTACAAAGATACTTCACTTATACAAAAGATAGATTATATCCCATTCACATACAAAATAACAATAATTTACTGTATAAATTAAACATTTCACTATTTTGCTATTTACAATTGCATGAAAACAATGCGTTGGGCCCTGTGGATCATTTCCCACAGGGCCTCTCTGGTGTTTTTCACGTCATCGAGCGCTACGGGACATTCACATCAACGAAAAGAGCGTTTCCACCGCTCAGAAGACATAGTGTGGATTTTTCCAGGACGGGACAGAAAATGGGGGGGGGGGGGTTTGCATAATTCACCAGGCTATCCAAACAAATATGGCCTTGTTAGATTTGAACTGTCAGACTTCGTTAGTTTGTGTTTGATTTCAACGCACATTCATTTCCCATCGTTCTCACATCTTTGCTTTTTTTTCTTCTCCCTCTCTCTACGCATGGGCGGCTCTGAACATCACAGACCAAGGGGCATGTGCGCTTGTCTTGCAATAATTAACATGAGTTACAGTCGAGCAGACAAGCAGACTGTAGCACAGTCACATTTTTTACAAACTTCTGATTGGGAAAGAAAGGTTCTCCATCTTTTTTTTTTTTTTTTTTTTATGCGCCTCAAATTCTGTTCTGATTCTTTGAAAACCATAAATATTTTGACATGAATGTCGCCGTGTTGCGGCATCATGTTGTGAAATGTGACCTTTTGTCTCAAGTGCTCAGTTTTGCTGCACACAGTACGTTCCTTTTCCGAATGCGACAGTGAATAAGTACTTTTATCGTTTTGTCAGTAGAAAGCTGATTTAAGTGCGCTGACGTTTCAAACCTCTCTTTTCTTTATCCCGTCCGTGATTTGGAAGATTTCTGAGGTGACCATCTGCAGAAACATCCAGTCCCAAGACAGGAAAGGCCAATTACTATTCCACTGGCGAACTAGTGGATTTCTCAAGTGGTTTTAAATGTCACAGCAATGCACAGAACACCGTCACAGCTACACACCTGCTGACAGCTTGTGCATCGTAACATTGAGTGCTTTTGGTTATATTTCTGTTCGGGTATATTGCTCGCGCTCAACCTTTTTGGCCTGAAATCAAGGTGACAAGTAAAACCTTCTTGGTCTGCAGTGTCTTGTAGAATGTAAGCACTTTACTGCTGTCTAAGGGGAGAAAAACAACAACAACAAATAAGGCATTCCACCTTTAAGCCAAGTTGACGAGGAAGTACTTTGACGTGTATCTCAAATGCTTTGCCAAGACACAAAATGAAAGAGCGGACATAAATGTCATTCCCACACTAAATTACATAATATACCCCCCCCCCCCCCCCCCTGTATTCAAAAGACAACTTAATGTGAACAATATGTTCAGTAAATGTCCAAGACTACACACAACAGAACACACAGAAATTAGAAACAAAGATTTCTTTTAAAGCCTTGTCTGTTACTACATGATGAGTTCTGTGTTCTTTTTGGAAAACCAAAAAAAAAGCATCATGTAATAAAAAAAAAAATGTAACAGATCCAGTCTGGAGAGGTGTTCAGTTGAGTGTACTAAAAAAAGACTAATACCTAAATGCTTTCAATCGCTGTACAAGATGTGGCATCATTTCTTTTACTTAACATATAATCGGTGGAAATCCTATTATGAAGAAGTGCAGACTGTTTGTGAGGGGAGACCCATGAAAGAAACAGATGTGATGCAGCTGAGACAAGAGAACAGGAGATCCTTAAGGCACTTGAACACCATCAAACCGGAAAGACTCCCACCCACAGCCGAGCAGAAGAAGCCCTCAGATCTTCCCAAGCCTCCCTAAATGGCAGTTTTGCTGCAAACTGCACCACCCAACCCCCCCCCCCCTCCCCAACCCCCTCAGTGAACGACGCTGCTGCTTATCTCTCCGCCCGAATCCGCATGAGCGCTGAGTGAACGAGTGGGCGAGCACGCTCCCTCCCTCTCTCTCTCTCTCTCTCTCTCTCTCTCTGTGATCTTTTCAATTTACAGCAAGTGATTCATCCCCAAAGTGCTCTGATATCTACCTTCTGTGTGACGTTTCCGTGTCCTGTTTCCCTCTCCTCAGAAAGCTAGTTGTCAAGTAAAACAAAAATAAAAAAGAAACATTGGAACTTTTGCATATGGAATCAAAAAGACAAAATAAATATGTAACTCTTTGGATGGAGAGGATTCTGGTTTATGGCTGGAAGTGTTCGTCGTCCATATGAGGCAGTCAGAAGAGTTTATACAAAGCTGTGTAACACCATGTGTGTGTATGTGTATCAAAGACTCCATTTCTTCATCCTCCTCTAGATGCTCATGAAGATGCGGTTGCCATTGTGACGCTGAAGCATCAGGAAGGAGGTGAACCTCCCTGTTTCCTAAACTGAACAGTGAAGTTAGCAGTTATCTTGTGTTTTCACTGGTGATTCTGCAGTCTGGATGGGTTTTTGGAGGTAAGCTGATTGTTAGCATTAGGTTAATGGAGCCTCGCTTGAACCAGAGAAGCTTCCCGCATGTTAAAAGCGTCCTTGTTTCTTTGTCAGAGCTGCAGATCGTCCTCCATCTACTCCTTCGCTCTCCTCTCCCACACCGAGGTCACTGACAGCCCTGCCTGTCCCCCCCTCCTCTTTGGTGCTGAGCAGGAGGGGAGGGCCCGGCCACGTTGGCACACAGGCCATTAAGCAGCAGTCACTCAGTCAGTTCTCATTAGCCACTCAGTTGTTGGCTTGTTGGCGTAGCGCCTCATATAGTTTCATTGTCCGAGGGCCCTGGCGTCTGGCGGCCCTTGTACGGAGTAGTTGTTGGGTTGGCGGTAGCGTTTTTGGTCAACGGTGGAGCGCAGCAGTGGCGCTAGTTGCCCACCAGGGGGCTGAGGTCGCCGTGGTGGTTCTTTAGCTTCTTCTTGAAGAGGGAGATGGTGGAGGGTCGGTACAGGATGATCCACGGCTCAGAGGACGCCGTGCTCTGGCTGCAGCTGTCTGAACCGCTGACCGTTGGGATGTTCGGAGACCTGAGAGGGAAAATGAGGACAGACGAGAGAGAAGAGGTGGAGAGAGAAGAGTAAAAGAGAAATAACACGAGAGAGGAGTTAGAAAAGAGAATCATAGAACGATAGGCATTTACAAAGTGTGTCACGCTGCCATCTAAGTCCTGATGTTGCATTCATTCCATGCCTGGTTTATTATAAACACAAACTAATGGCACTCACAGTGGTGGAAGCTTTTGTAGGCTTTGTTATCTTCCACTTCAAAAACTAAATAATTCATTTAATTCCCCTCAAATTAGCAACTTTACCTAAGTTAATAAAATAGTAATCATAAAAGGAAATATTGAATGTGCCGTTTTAGGAATAAAAAAATTAAGAAAGGGCTTGTTGTCCACCAAAAACCTGGCTTTGGACCACTTTATTTGTATTTATTCAAATTCATTTTGAAAAAATGTTTAAAATTGAAAAACAGAAATAAAGCTGAGGATTTATAAACTTTATTTCATTTTCAAAAAGAAAGAAGGCATTGTTTTACTTAAATACTAAGAATTTGAAGGTACGAGTCCTCTTTCTCAATTTTCTATTTTTGTGTCGTTGCTACAGTGACGGGAATCTCTGAACTTCCCCTGTGTAGTTGTAACTTCAATTATGAGTCACTGGCAGGAAAAAGCCTCCCTGAGCATTTCTTCTATGTGGGATCATAGGAAGTCTCTCTGGGCCGACGCTTGGCTGAACGCAACTTGAAGAATTCACAAATTTTCACAGAGATTGTCTCATTTTGGCGTCTATAATCGCGCAAAAAAAATCAACAAATGTGTGAATCTCACACTGTTCTTTCGACTTTTTTTTGACATTTGATGCTTGGTTGATCCACGCACACCTCGAACATCCTCATACTTACTTGACCGTGATGTGCAGCAGCAGCTTCGCCACCATGGCTATGACCGTCAGAATGAGGAGAGCGGCAAGGGCGTAAATGGTCCACACTACAGAGAGAGAGAGGCAAGCAACACAGTAACAAGACGTCAGACACACGGAATCACGGTGGTGAAAACCAACTCAAGCACACCGAAAGGATTAGCAAACGGAGGATTATTCGAGCGCTGCTGGCACACCTGTTAGCAGTGTTCAGCCAGCAAATTGTCAAGAAACGGGTGATGCATTCTCAGTGCACATCTGCACAGATAGCCCTTTGAGACGGAGCACTCAAGAGTCTGGAAAGAGCGATATTTGAAGAAAGTAGTAAAAAACGCGGAACACGTCAGTCCGTCCTGCGCAGCTTTGACAAGAGGCCTGATTGTGATCAGCAGGGAGACCCGCAAGTAACTTCAGCTATGAGTCACTGACAGGAAAAAACAAAAGCGTCAAGTGGAATTACTTCAATGTGAGATCGCAGGAAATCACTGTGGGCCAAAACCTCCACAAGCGTCTCATCAAACTAAGATTTTAATACTTCCAGAGAAACCAGGCCATGCACAACGAGAGCGGTAGCTCCTTAAAACCTTCACACAACATGCCTGCAGAGGTAGAGAGAGAGAGAGAGGTGCAGTGAATCGTGGGTGTTAACATACTAGCGCTGTGGCCGGTGGTCTCGCCGCGTCCAGCCCACTGACCTGGCATGTTGTGCTCCGGTTTCCCGGGGCTGGACGTGATCACGTAGAGGATTTGGGAGGAGCGACCGTTGGAGGTGCTGTTGGATCTCTCGGTGACGCCGCCGGCCAGCTGGGGCCCCGCCGTGCTGGAGACGTCGTCCCCCTCATCCTCCCCATCTCCCTCGGCCTCCATTGTTCTGGTGTCTTGGCTTCCCAGCGCTGGGGGGAAACAAGAACAAGTGAAGGGATTAGTGTTGATGTTAGCACTCACTCATCAAATCAAACGTGCGACCAATATTCACTCTCATTACAGGTCTGCCTTTGGTCTACGAAAGAATGGAGTAGTTAAATGCTCCACTCTGTTCCCTAGATCGTCTCTAACTCTGTCTGTGTACAGCTTGGTGCTGGGCAGGAAGCACACAGTGAGTCTCTGGAGGTTGTTCCCCTACAACAGCTGCCCACTGTGGCCAGAAACAATGCAGATTTGTTTTTTTGTCATTTGTCTTTGTCGTACTTTGTGTAATCTCTTTTTTTTTGCTTGTTTATGTGTCCATGTAATTGTCTTCACTTGTTCTGTAATCACCTTAGTACACAATAAAAGGAAAAAGAAAACAATGGAGATGAAAGCGGTGAACCGAAGCTGCAAAGCTGACGCATTCAAATTCACTAAAACAATTTCATGTTTGTCAATAACAACGAAAAAACCGTTGCTAAGCACCACGGCATTTACTTACCACTGACAGTCGTGAGCAGTGAGACTTTAGTTAGCTCTGTGCAATTTGCATTTTAATTATCCATAAATGGTGGAGCATAAAAGAAAAGAAAAAGGGTGAAGATGGAAGGGGGGGGGGACTGCCATTTTCATTATTGAAGGGTATATATAATTCATCTTGTAATGTATGAACATTTCTCAGACTCCAGTAATAAAGTCTTCTTCTCATCAATATTGTTAATATACTTAATTGCCCCGCCCTAAAGGGACTACTGCTCCAGTTCTCTTCAAAGTGACATATCGCCTCTTAAGAATGAGACTATTTTCTATGTATTATTTCCCTTCACGGCTCCGAGGGGGAGAGAGGAGTGGTGAGCGCTGCATGCTGTGCCAGAGACACATAAGAGGAAAAGCTCTGCCATGTAATTTCTACAAGCTGAGGACACATATCACTTAACGCCCCTTTAATTATTCCCGTGGGTAAACCAGCCTGTTTGCAACAAGCGAGCAGTAATACGATACGATCGTGTTGTTGAAAGTATAGACGGCAGAGTCACGAGCGAATATTCAATATTAACCGTGTTTGTGAAGAAACGGAATCGACTTTGCAAAAGAATCACTCATGCGTGCTGTAAACATGTGGTGCTGAGAGCTTTTCGGTCCGCTCCACACATCATTCAAAAAGTGTTTTGCAATAAATTTGGGTTTGTTTTAACCTGCTCACAGCACCAGATGTGGGAGAGTTTTGCTTCGTAAAACAACAGTGCCAGAGAGCGAGCGCGGACTATTTCAACTCATTTATGTGCTCCCAGAGGGAAGCAATATCCTAAATAAGACCTAGTGTGCCTTTCATTTACTTCTCCTAAACATAGACGTGATTTATTTAAAATCACTGTGTGATTTTGAGAGCTTTCTTCTTTGCTTCTGAGAAACGGACTGAGGCGGGTCGCACTTGACTCTTTCATGATTCTTTTCTCTGAGATGTTAATTTGCGGCGAGGTTTTTGGTGAAGAGAAAACATTTCAGTAATCTATCAGCAATCTGTGATTATAGTCCTCTAAAGTAAGAAAGATAAGATTTTCTAATTTGTCCCCCAAAACACATCTCACAAAGAATGGATTAGCTCATATCTCTTTCATGTGAGTATGAAAGCAGAAATAATTAAGATATTCCAAATGGGGCCGAATTCACAACACATCCTAAAGTTGAAAGTTTTTTCCTAATTAGCCGAGTTAGGAGAGACATGCCGGTCCTAACTTTAACACACTTACAGAATGTGTTTTGTCAAAGAGTAATTGTTCACTAAAATCCTTTTAGCGCTAAAACTAGACGAGAGAAGTTAAGAGGCACTCCAGAGGACTCACAAGGAGGATAACACACTGTTTAAAAGCATGTCGGACGATAACAGTCCAATAATACCAGAGATGACGGTTCACACAAATCTCTGGCAGAATTACTCATCAAACCCAAAATACGCTTTTTTTAAATGTGTTAACTTTACAATAAACTGCCATAAACACACAAATAAAAAAGTTTTTTTTTTGTGACCATCGCTGGTTTATGCAGTAAAATGATGAATCTATAGCCTAATGTATGATGATTTGTTTTGTCCGCTGCAAAAAACATCTCCTCTTGTCAGTTCTCTCAATAAAGGAGGACTCCTAGTGAGTAAGATGAGTTACTGCACTGCAAACTGGACGGTAAAACCCACCCATCCTGTGTCCCACCTCGGTTAAATCACCCAAAACTAATTCTAGATATTATTTGATCCAGGCCGGTTCTAGTCATCCATGAACGGTGGTTAGATGTTAAAGCAGTGTGGGATTTTTGATTTTTTTTTTCTCCCCCTTTTCACATAACAGTTCAACCTGATGTTCCCAGAACTTCCCACATGTTCCCCATTTGCAAACAAAATACCACGCTTCAAACCCGGGCTCAGCTGAAATGCTCCGATGTCGACCGTCATCTGTGAGCATTTATTCTGAAATTACTGCTTCGACCGCTCAGCGTGCCACAGAGGAGATATAAGATGCATTTAGTGCCGCTACTTCTACTTTAACTTTGTTTGACTGTCGTCTTTCTGTTTCTGTTCCTATTATTTGTCTCCTCACCCAAGTCACTGTGTATTTTTCTCTCTATCTTTCCGGAAGAAAAAATAAAAAAAGCCCCTATTACTTCAGGAGGTGACCTTTTCTCATATCATGTGGCAGATTCCATTTCTTGGCTACACGATGCCTCGCGTAAAAAACAAGAACCAAGACGTGAGCAGAAAGGATCGTGCCTGTCCAGAGGTCAGGGGATTATGACCTTCTGATATTGTTTTTTACTATAACGCCAGCGGCGAGAAAAATGACAGGGGATTACAAATGGAGGCAGAGAGAGGGAGGAGCGAGGACAGATTGCCTCACAGTGTAGCGAGCTGTGAGCTTGAATGTCACCTACACTATGATGCCTCTAGAAATTAATCTATTACATTTTATTTTGGTGCATTCAGACTATTCAGGCAGGGACTCTGTATCAGAGAACGTACAGTAATATAAAAACAACAGAAGAAAGCTCTTCTTTTTCCACATTAGTCCGGAGAGAGATAAAAACATATTTGCTGTGAGGTCTTCAACTCCCTGCGAGCCATAGTTCCTCAGCTGTATGTCTGCTCTACAGTGAAAATCACGATCAGAGGGCGCGATGCACCATAGTGTTTTGTATGTAGGTGGCATAAAAACTGGTTGTGCAATTCACCAAGGAGCAGTCTGAAGCACAGCAGCCTGCTGCAGCTTGATAAGAGAGTGAGTTCCTAGAAAAACAAAACATTATTTAAATATGCAGTATCACCCGGGGCTGTGAGACATTGACTAGCAAATGAAAAGAGAAAAGGGCCTGCCAGTGGCGTGACAACTGCCTCACCACAGCTAACAGGCGTTAGTCCACGAAACCAGAGCTGCCATGCAAAACTCCATCATGGAGCTAAGCGAGTCAGCACGCACCTGATTATGCAAATGTGGCTCTCGTGGTTTTGAGGGTACTGTAGTTCAGGATGTTTCTTTGTCATACACCCTTTTTTAAAAAAAATGTTTTTTTTAAGGGTTCTTCATAAGACTAAGAGTTCCATTAACAACCCATTTCATCCAAAGAACCCTTTTTGAAAGAAAGAGTTCCTCAAGGATTGTTGAAAGCAGCCCAGCCCACACTCCCAAAAACTCTGATTTGTGAACTTTGATTGTTGTAGGATGCACCACATCAGCCCCAGTTCTTTAGGAGCCTAATGAGGAACCCTGGGTAGGTTCTAGATGAAAACCTTGGACTATAAAAGGGTTCTCGGAAGAACCCCCAAGGTGGGTTCTTGATGAAGCCCTTGGAATTTAAAGGGTTCCCGGTAGAACGTCCTGGGTGGGTTGTTGATAGCACCCTTAGAAGGAAAAGATTCTGGATAGGACCTCCAGAGAGGGTTCTGGGTGAAAACCATTACACCCTAGAAAGGTTCTCTGTGAAACCTCTTAAAGAGGGTTTTGGGTAGAACTTTTTTACAGATGGTTCTAGATATTTCCCTTTATGTTGGGTTCTGGAAGGGTTCTACCCAGTTCTACCCAGTTCTACCATAGGGTTCTCCTATGGGGATAAGCCAATGAACTCTTTATGGTTCTAGTTAGTACCTTTATTTCCAAGAGTGTAGGCTTTGACACATTTTACAAACCCGTTCTTCATTCTACTTAACCTTTCTCAGCAGAAACACCAAAAAGCAAGTGAAGTCCTACCTTGGTAAAGCAGAGCAAATCCCTGGGCCTGGTTGGTGCGGTCCGAGTAGAAGTACAGTATGACATAGTCGCCCGTGACGTTCACCAGCTCCCTCGGAGGGCTACGCCAGTCGAAGCGAGCCACCACGTGGTTGGTGTAGCCGTCCAGGATCTCCACCATGTCCGTCTGGTCGGAGATCTCAAAGAAGGTGAAGTTGAAGAGGATGGCGTAGGATCCGGGGACGTGGACAGTCCAGTAGCAAACACGGCCAGCCCCGTACTTGTCGGGGAAGTCCGGGGAGTAGATCACCCCGGACGGAGAGGAGTAGTTTCCACCGCAGGCGCCAACTCGAGCTGGAAGAAAGAGCACAAACAAAGAGAGGACAATAGTCAGCGATGCTTTGAAAGCTTAGAAGCTGTCGAGACTGATGATAACTGGGTTATCTTCGGTCTCATGAGTTCCCTGCTAACAGTGGCTGAGGTATATGAGCCATGATGTGATTGATCCACATTAAACACAGTTTCTTTGAGTTAAGCATTCAGAATAGGTATGAGGAGAGAAAGCGATGGATAGTTCTTTAAACTTTTAAAACTTCAGTTAGACAATCTCAAACTAACAAGCTGTTTAGTGCAGCTCTAAGACCAACAGGCAATAATTATGTCAAATATTATATAATAAATGTTGATGTGCAGGTATGATCCCAGTTATGGCGAGGGGAGGAGGGCTTCTGTGCCTTCTGGAGGTTTGTTGAAGCCTTTTTCAACAAAACATTGGAGGAAAACCCGCTTTCAAAAGGCAGTAGACTCCTTTCCCATTGCAAGTATGCCTACCCTGGCCATTCTGCTTCTATTTTTCTTACTGTGTCACATTCAACCTCTTGGATGCGCTGTCATGTATTCAGTCTCTCTTTCGAACTCTCAAACCAGATTTTGGTGATTGTTGGAACAGTGCAAAGACTAACAAAGACGATTTTGATGAGTGTTATTCTGTTCCTGTCGAGGGTTTCGATGATCAGCGAGGTAAAATGACTGTTGTCTCACTGGAGTCCGGTGGCTTTAAGGAGAGCGTATTCATTGTAAGTTTTGTACGTTAATAGATTATGATAGTTATTCCATATTCATAGCATTGCACCGGAACTGATAAATCCCTGTAACTACCGCAGAGTCATTTTCCTGAAGGCCAAAGTCAGATGTTAGTGGGTTCTAGTGTTTTTCTTTTGGTCCAGTGGGACAGGGGCTCAATAGCACTAATGGTTACTACCACAGATACAGATGTATTTGTACAATTGATTTACCTTTCAGTACTTTTGGAAACCCTACAATTCAAGTTTGTTGCATTTTCCCAGCAGAATTCATACTAACTCGCAGCACAGATGTGAAAAGATCACAGAGTCAGACCCACAGCGACACTAGTTTAACACTCACTGTCAAAGATGATGATCCAGCCGTCTCCACCGCAGGGCTGGGTGTGGTCACCGAAGCAAACATGGTTACACTCCATGCTGGGCGACTCGCCGTGGTCACGCTGGTCCACTTCGTTGCCACAGAAACAGGCATATCCTGACTCCATGCCGGCCAGCTGCAAAAAGACAAAAGGAGTTATGCAAATCATTGCATCAGCAATTAAAAAAAAACTTTTGGGTAACACTTCCCATAGTGCCACTCATGGTAAATTCATGTGGCATGGTTGCCGGGGCGAGAAAAACAGCCACCGACTGAGAGACGAAACTTTGTGAATGAAACATGAAGATTTTGGATATTCCCTCTAAAAACATTCAAAATGGAATTTTTCTCCATAAAACTACACATGATTACACAACAACTTTGCATAAAAATAAAATAGGTTTGCAAATACACAACACATCCAAATAAAAGTACTTTTATGGGTTGTTTGTCTCATATCAGCAGAATGTGTGTTAACACTTAGTAAACAGTTCACTGCGTGCAGCTCCTTCTCTCTTTGAAATTAAAGCGACTTGAGTCTAAAATGCCCTAATTGCTCTTTCTCTCATGATTACAAGATGCTGTAATCTGAGTCTGGAAAACCACAACCTCTCAGCTGATTAGAAGCCTTCTTTCAAACGCACAGCTGCACCACAGGGTGTAGAAAATAAACCCCACAGAAATAGCACCTATCCATCTCTCAAATCAAAACTGTTAGTAAACCGTTCCCGAAAGCGTCGGAGCGGGAATGCGAAACGTCAAGAAACCTTCACACATCTTGACCTCGCCACCACTGGCTGCTTGTTCTCAAAAGAGCTATTGTCCTTCTTTCAAAAAGGACGCCATTGTCCCACATTCAGGCCCCTAAATGAATTCACACAACCGAAGGTACTGCATCATTTCCCACTCCGCGTCTTTTGTCATGGAATCGGAATTTATGAAGCCCTCTGCTCGCTCGCGCCAAGACGTATCAAGCTACGTCCTTGTTGCACTATTCTATCTGATGAAGTAACACCAACGTGAATACTTGTGGCAGAAGCAAACAAAGCGATGGATTGCTGTCTAACTCATCAGGCATGCTCTTTGTCAGAAAGTCACAAGGGATGCGTGCTTTCCGAGGCACCGATGTGTCACATGCGCACTAAAGGACGAGTGACTGTCCAAGGGTAGGCAGACGATGGCAGTCTGCCGCCACATCCTGTAACATCTGCTGAATTGTGAGGCGGGGGGGGGGGGGGGGGTGTTCTGTCAGTATCTGTCAATGCAGACAGAGATGAACCGGATCTACTGAGACAGAAAATGAACACCTGGCAATGTTTATAGCTGGGACAATGGCATGCCAGATACAGAGATGAGAGAACGCACTGAAGAGGAGGTGCCCAGTGGGCTAATAACCGCTCATTTCCAGCTGTCAGCATTGATTGCTGTGATGATTTGTCATCCGCTGGTTGGTTTGAATCAGAACGTTTGATGGCTGAATAAAGAGGGTATAGACCAAACTTGGCACGGCGGCGATAACTGGCAGGAAATTGCCCATAAATGCAGATGATTTACATAAAAGCTTGACTATTGCTGTGGCCAGCTCGTGTCTATTTTAGGCAAGACACTGGCAACTGGCTGGGGACTTTTTTTCCGTCCAATTAGGGGACACGTTGGGACTGTTCGGTACGAGCGCTGGGACGAAGGAGTCAATAGCTTGTAATGTTTTGAACGTTCTCTCCGACAGAAGCTGCCAGCTTTAATCCGAGTTAAGATATAGTGCTGAACATCTCTTGGGTTACGGGGTTTGTACGTTTCCACTTCAGGTTCAAATCTCACCTTGTATCTCTGCTTCCTACAGAAGCTGATGCAGTTCTGGATGGTGAGTTTGTTGGAGGTCTCGCTGGTGCCGGACAGGGTCGGTGGGTCACCGCTGTCTTTGAAGCAGCCCAAGTTCCCAGGCACTGTAGGGAGACAAGAGGAGGGGGGGGGGGGATAAAATGAGTTACACACAAACAATTTAGATGCAATCTGCCTTCATATGCTGGTCATCAGCATTTCCTGTGTAAATAAAAACGTGTTTTTTGGCATTTGGATTGTCAAATGCAGGTTTCTCCAGAGATTCATTGCAGGGATGCAAGCATGCCTCCAACCATCATGTGCCTCGTGTTTAAGTTGCTCAAGTTTTATAATCAAGTTTGTGATTAACAATCATAGACCCGTTCCCAAAGAACAATCTATGGTGGTAAACTCAAAACGTAATCAGGCCTCTGTTTGAATGTTTTGGTGTGAATTTGCCCACAGCCAAGTCAACAATCTTGTCCCTGAAGAAAAGAGGAGGAGGAGGAGGAGGAGGAGGAGGAGGAGGGTGAAGGGGACGAGAGAGAGAGAGAGAGAGAGAACTGGAATCTAGAAAATGTACCCTGTCAGATGTGAGCGCAAGTCGCATTAGATTAGGAACATAATGTTTTCTACACGTGTGACTGTGTGTGTGTGTGTGTGTGTGTGTGTGTGTGTGTGGTGAGAGTTTGATGTGCCAATAAACGGAGAAAAAAAAAGCACCTTTTTCAGACGGCATTGGACAAATAAGAACATCTGGAGGGAGGCCCAGTCCAACACCTTAGGTCTTCATTAAAGGCAGGTTTAATTTTAACCCATCAAGAGCACAGTGATGTTAGAGCATGGGCCATCATCATTTTGTTATAATAATAATAATAATTGAAGCTACAAAGTTTTCAGTTCTGGAATGCTACCTGAGAAAAACTTTCATAAAACAATAAAAGCAGCAACTACATCCTTCTACATCTCAGGTTTACTTTTTTTTTTAACACCCGCTTGGTTTTGACAGTTGTTGCAGCCCATCACGTCAATAAGTACTGAACATGAAAGTGTTTGTTAGGTGAGACCTGGGGACGCGTGACACAAATAGGCCAACGATCGCAGTCATACGGATGGAAGAAGGATGTTGACACGGATTTGACAAACAGAAGTAAATGCACAATCTGTAAGTCATTTTCACTGCAAAGTACGAAAAAATCTGCCCCCTCAAAGCTCTTCAGTCTAACTGGACTTTGTGCCATCCGACCGTAGGGTACAAACATGCTCATTAAGGAAAAGACAGAAAAGAGAAGAGGGGGGGGGGGGGGAAAGGCCGTGTCCAAAATAGTTGTGAATGCTCCGAGGAACAACGTGAATGCAAAAATCACAAGCATGTGACATTACAAAACAGCCTTGTTCTTCATCAAGCCTCTTCGATTTCATGTGTGCATGTTAAACTGACGCACAAACCAACTTCAATACGGAGCTCAAACTGACTTTCTTGCAGTCTTTTTGAGTTTTCAAATTTAGCAGAGGACTCAGCAATGCCGTTTCCCCACATATGTGTAAAAGACATTTGATCATAAGTTGGATATTACACAAGGGCACGTCCCGTCTATTTGTTTGCAACAGCAGTCCTGCTTTGGTGGAAGCTAGTCTGACAACAGTGGAGCTGTTTGTCCCCTGATTCTGTACCAAAACACACCAACACTGTCCTAGAACTGAACATCTCTGGAGCGGCTCAGTTGTGTCTTCTTTCCTCACACATTTGCATTTTGAAAGCTGCTCGTCTGATGACAGCAAGTTCCACCAGTGAACAACTGGAACAACAGTTTTGTTTTTGGCAGAAAGAAATAGAAAAACACTCGAATTGACACGCTTGTCGTTATTACACTTGGGAATATGTATTGTCATTCTGCAAAAGAAAGAGAGGGAAAAAAAGGATTAGCATGCAATTTGAATATGTAACATCATTGTCGAGGGGCTTCACTCAAAACCTGCCTTCATGAACTGCAGTAACCTCGATAAAGACCACACACGTGAATTGTTTTTGGGGTGCCAGTTGTTGCCAATGTTAACTTCTTTTGGCACGAAAGCTCCTCTGCATGCGCAACAGATGCTGCAGATTCTCGCTGTTTATGTAAGAATGAGGCACAAAGGCTTTTGGGAGAAAATGTTTTAGATTCCGCAACAATGTCCACCATGGACTGGAAACGTGAAGGGGGGGGGGGGGGGGGGGGGGCATGAAGAGGCAGAGAGAGGGCCGCTCCGCCGCGCTTCACCCACGGTTTGCTGACCATAAAGTAACCGGCGAGATTTTGGCTGCAGCTGCAGATTTGCTGCTGAACTTTGTTTGACAGATTACTTGAAGAACACTTGAAGACAAAGTCCTCAGACCAGCAATAAATCATGTGTATATTCCTTTCCCTTTTCTTTCTTTTTTTTTTTTTACAGCCACAAGTATGCCAAAGCTTTATAAATGGATTAAAATGGTTGTTTGAATCATTTAGCGAGACTCCACGCCGCAACACTTGCAGAATTAAGGGCTGGATTATATGTCGGGTTAAAGGCAAACATGACAGTAATAAGAATCTCCAGATTTCACGGTGAGATGGAACAGTGCTGACAGCAGGTTCTTTTATATCCGTGCCTTAAGTATACACTGGATTAAGCCAAGTGAAGTGTGCAGGAGGGGGGGGGGGGGTGAGAAGAGAGCAGAGATAAACACCTGGTTGGGAACCAGCAACCTCCCTCAGAGCAAGGCAGGAGAAAATGCCACTGCAGGGCTCAACAGCAAGATTAAAGGCACAGTGCTCCTTTTTTCATTGTTGCTTTGACAGGAAGATTGCGGGTGAAATCAATGTATCAGTCTTTGTCCTCTGTGAAGCGCTGCCTGAAGAGCGGCAGGTGGTATCACACCAGAGCACCGGAGGTTTTCATGGAACTGGAGACGAAGAAGGCGCCAGCCTCCGCCTGCACTGCACTGTCTCAGCATGCAGTGTTTATCAAAAAAAAATAATTAAAATCTGTGTAAAATTGTCTGAAAAACTCCAGAGCAAAGTGTTGTTGCTTTAAAAACATCTGCTTTGCAGGCGCAACAAGTGCAAATATCACCGCGTACAATAATAAAAAAAAAAAACACACACACACAAACACATTCAACACACTTCAAAGCTGTCGGTGGAATTTAGACTTTAACAAGCCAGAGGGGAGAAATAGAGGAAACACAAGGTGCACAAATGCTCCAGTCAGCCCAGACCAGAGCTCTGAAAACCTCAGGAGATCACAGCGGGAGGGGAACACAGAGAACTAAACAAGGCTCGACTGCAGCCCAGATTCATCACAAGCCTGGCTGCCTGCTGCCTTAGCTTCGGAGAAGAGTTAGTTAGTTAGCCTTCCCACAATGCATCACAGTGGCAGACAGGAGGCAGCCGGCGAAACAACAGCGGTGTCTGTCTCGCAGGGAAGACGAGACACCTCTGTTGACGCAGCAGACACAACAACAACAGCGCCGACCCACAACACACCAGAGACAGAGGAGAGAGGAACACAGAGGGATAGAACAAACGGAGGTTTACAGGAAACATAATTACGGTGATAAATCTTGATGATATCTAGAGGGTAGAGAGCAAAATGAAGCCAAGAAATAAATTAGAAAGAAATGGAGGTAGAGAGAGAGAGAGAGAGTTTAATGGGACTTTAATACGTCTCTCTTTTCAAAATAGATTTACTCTGAACAGCCTCTGCTTGCCCGTATCCACTCAGCACAGCGTGCCACATATTTTCACTTAAAAGATGAGGTAAGACACACAGAGAGAGAGAGAATAGGAAGCCTGAAGGAGCAATGGACCTATAAAGTCTCTGCTTCATAATCACAGTTGAAACACTGGAGGATTTCAGTAGAAAAGCTATTTTCACAGTCGGTCCTAATCCTAAAATCTCCAAGGGAAAGCCACGATGACACTGAACAAATGTAGATACAAGCACCTGAGAGCTTGAAAAAACATTTAATAAAGCACCAGAATTAAGGCAGCGTATTAAACAGCAATACTTTCCCCCAACAAACTGAAATATGTCCGTAGCAGAGAGTACAGCTGGCATTGAATGTGTGGCCAAATTCATAATTTTCTGTGTTTGTTTTTTTTTACCAATTTCACAAAATATTTACCACTTGAGAACTTTGGCTTTCTATAATCCTTAATGTAAGGCATTAAAACCTCTACAAACAAACTTCTAATTATACCAAACTCTTACAAAAACTAAACCGGTGCACTCAGAAGAGTGCAGATCTCAACCAGGCGGGTCTGTAACGTTTGATAGAATGAATACAATGGGCTGTAAAGCTTCGCCAAACACACCTCATTCAAACTCAACACGTGCGGCGACGTATGGAAGCAATCGGCTCCAAGTCGTCATGTAAGACCCTTAAAACTATTTTTTTCCAAAAGCAGAATTAAACTCACCAAACTGCCGGCCTGCTCAGCAGTGGATGAGTTGAGGTACAGCAGTGTGTGTGCTGGTCGTTCTGTTAGCTGTTATTATTAGGTTATTAGGTATTAATACCTTGTCTTTATAAACACCAGATATTACACTTGACTTCACCAAGAGAAGAAGAACTTGCTTGAGACTTGGAGCAAATGATTTGATCTTTTCTCCCTTCACCGACATACATTTAAATGAATTCATATTTATCATTTGGGCTGGTAGAAATGACTCTTGTCAGCAGGTGATTTTGTTTTATTTAGTTGTTTGTTTGAACATTTTGCCCTTTTTCCAGAATTTCTTCGTCTTTTCTTTACAAATTGTTTTGCACATCAAAGTATTTCTTTTGATATGTGCTGATTAATCATATTAGAGCGCGGCAAAGATGAATCAAATAGCCGATTGAGAGAAACATTAATTGCCACCAATACTCCGAATGGGATCAGGGTGTTCCTGCAAAAAGAGAGTCTTACTGAAACCTCGCTGAATAAATGAATGTTAAAAAAACACTTGCTGGGTCTCACTTCTCAAATGTCAGGATTTGATGGTTTTCTTTGTCATGTATGATAGTAAGTTGAATATCTTTAGGTTTTGGACTGATAGTCCAATAAAACAAGCTATTAAAATAGATTACATTGAACCGTGAGACTGATGAGGAGAACATATTCTATACGTCCTCATCCTCATGCATTGATCCCAGTGCAGCTCGCTGTCACCTCCTCTTTCACTGTTTACGTGTTCATCCACCATCACATGCTTTGTCTTCTGACGGCGTTGTGAACGCATTAACAGTTAAATGTTTTCCTTTTCACGCCGCATTACCCTCGAAGCTTTGTAGACAGGGATCTCTTTCATGGATTACTTTCTCACATTCAGTTCGACATCTCAAGAGATTCAGTTTAGATATCACTCATGAGTCATAGGAACGTAAATTGAATCTACAGTAGAGATATCAATCTGATAGAAGCGAGAGAGAAACTCAAACTGATTTTCTTTTGAGGAAAGAAATTCATTAAAATCCAATTACACTGTAAACAGAGACAACAAAAAAAAAAGAAGTAATTAGTGCTTCCACATTAGAGAGGTGGTGTTACAGCAGTGAGGTCACAAGAGGAGAAGTAGTACTTTGTAAGCACAGTGACAAAAGGCTTGATGTGTTTTAAAACACAGGTATGTTGAAGCCTGGGAAACACTCCCACTGACCCATCACTGCACCGCCAACAGGTCAGATCTGATGCACACACACACACACACACACACACACACACACACACACACACACACACACACACACACACACACACACACACACACACACACACACACACACACACACACACACACCTCTTGGAACATACACTGCCTTTCCAGGAATGCTAAGTGCAACAAATCAAGGAAACCAACAACACTTATCACAGTCGGTGTTTATGTGACCCCCCCCCCCCCCTCTCCTCCATCACGTTCTGTCTCTCTGTCATTGTGTCTCGGCTCCATTTATTACCCCTTTTGTAGTATAGTACATTCAATACATAAACAAATACAGCTGCTGCTGTTTCATCTAGCCTGTGATTAGTCTCGTCGACTGCACCACAGCCTTCGCTAGAACACGAGAGAAACGGAGAAATATGCCACTAACTCCCCCCGGGACGAGCATTTCTGGAAACTCTGGTGTTGTTTGTGAGGAGGTGGGAGTCGCTATTCCGTGTTTCTGTTGGGGTTCAAGCTTTGCTTTTCTATGGAGATCATAAATTATCCAGCCTGTAAATGGGAACAGTTTGCAGTTTGGACAATAAGGAGCTTATTATTGGACAGAATGAGAGAAGTGTTTGTCTCCAGCAGACTGACTTTGCTAGTGGGATGTTCAAAACACGCTGCTGGGCTGCGAGTGTGTGAGAGAGAGAGAGCGAGAGAGAGCCTCCACTGTTTCTTGTTCATCACGTGCGTGTTTACTGTATCTGTATGTCCTCTTTTATACCGTTTAAATATGTCTGTGTGTGTGTGTGTGTGGGGTGGAGGCTGTGATACAACAAGATTGAGATGGAGGAGATCAATGACCCAGCCCGGGGGCCCTGGGAGAGTGACTAACCATCTAATTAGAGGGAAGAGCCGGAGCTTTAAATGAATAATTAGTGCCTCCTCAGGGACCGGGACGAACAATAAGGGGGAAGAGATGAAAAATGGCCGCCACACTGCGTCACTGACAAACCAAGTAGTCAGTGTCCGGAGGAGTCCCAGGGGACTTGATACCGAAGCCAGTGGGAGATGAAAAGACGAGCAGACACTTTAGGACCACCTCGGGCGTTAGATACGCACAGCGGTGCACCTCCATTTATCTTCATTCACTTTCAAAGAGATCGACTTATCGTTCGTCCACTGTGGCAGGTTGTCCTGGTTATCTGGACGTCATTGACGGAAAAATCACGAGTGTAGGTCACACAAGACTAACTGCTTAAAACAGCAGTAATGACAATGAAAGTAATGACCTACAGCACGCCGATTGTTTTCTCCAGCCTAAAACTAAACATGTCACTTTTTGTTCTGGGGATGGAGCAGAGAAAAAGGCATGCAGTCATTAATCAAAAGGGCCTTATTAAGAAATAATGTGCTTTGTAAATGATATACTACATCTTGTGAGTTGACATTCTGACAATAATTAATGGAGTGATTAAATCAGATATCCCGAAAAAAAAGTATCCTCTGAAGAGCATGAATGCGGTCAGCAAATGTCACGGCACTCTACTTTTGTTGACTAAATAGAGCGCGGATGGGAATATAGTCCGAGATGCCTCTGTGGTGTGCTGCTCCACACTGAGGAAACTAAGGAAGCTAGCTGTTGCTCCCACGGTGATGGCGTCTGGAGTGGGAGTTGTCCGTGTTTTCGTCTTACAACTTTAATCCTTTCACAGTTTGTTTTCGATTCATGAAAGTTAATTATAACGTTTTTGGTCGCCTAAAAATGTTATTCAGTGTTTTTGGCTTTACTTTGAGGGTACAGCTCCACCTTCTCGTGTCACTTGTAGTTGTAAAAAGACTACCGGTAGATGGCGATGCCAAAAAAAAAAACAAGATGGCGACGGCCAAAATGCAGAATTCGAGGCTTCAAAACGGCAGACGACAAGCTAATAGGTGACGTCACGGTGACTCCGTCTACTTATTATATTCAGTCTGTGGTCAATCGAACACTTTGGTGCAGACAGTAATATCTCAATTTTGTATACTCGATATATTCCCATAAAATGTGGTCCAGATATTCATGGTCACAAGAAGAAGTCTGTGATCCCTTGACTGTCCATCTCATGCCACCAGCAGACTGATATTTGTCTAGTATCAAATAATGGATGGATTGATTGCGGGCGACTGTGGCTAAGTGGAGAGCAGGGCCGTCCTTCAATCAGAGAGTCGGCGGTTCGATCCCCGGCTCCGCTAGTCGCGTGTCGATGTGTCCTTGCTCCCGTAGCTACGGTGTAGAAATGTGATAGAATCTTAATTGTAAGTCTTCATACGTTTGCATGGTAAACATTATAACTGCTAAACTTTAGCATTTAGCTCAAAGCGCTGCTCTTCCTAAGAACAGCCTCACAGAGCTGCTAGCATGGCTGTAGAGGTTGTTTTATCACTGTCGTACCTTCCGCAATTACAAACCAAATTAACTACGCTAAGACACTTTTATCAAAACGGGCAAAAGGCCACAACACACACATCACACACCGTGAACATGAATTAGACTAGCTTAACAATATCCAATAATAAAATGACATTTATTGCACCTGCTCAGAACCATGCCGGTCTGCATTTGGCTTCAAGCCTTCATTCCTGAGAGCTAAATTGGGTGACCCTCTATTCGTCTCCTCCTCTTTCCTAAGACAAGCACTAAACAATGGCCATCTACTTAGCAAACATTCTACACAACAGGCTTGCCTCGTAATCAATACCTTTAATTCCCTAATGGCTCAGGCTGATTTAACCCCAGCCATGTTGAGAGAAGGAAGGAGCCAGAGAGAGAGAGAGAGAGAGAGAGAGAGAGAGAGAGAGAGAGAGAGAGGCGAAGAGATTAAATCTACCTGACGTCCTGTGGCTTGTTTTTGTGAGAGTTTCTACTCTCTAATTTCTGTCTGAGAGTTTCCTCACATCACTGCAGGCAGGTATTTCCCCTCAGGGCAGGTGTGGGTGGAGCTATGAGGAGGTCAGGGGTCAGAGCAAAATAACAATGAGTGTGTTCAAGGCTCCCCAGTAAGGACAGGCTGCTGATACAGGTGAAAGAGGACGCCTCAAGCTGACACGTACGCAGAAATTAGCACACGTCAAGCACCAAATAACCATGAAAAGTTGCAGGATCTTCATTTTTAGAGAAATCAAAATGTAGTAATAAATATGTCTTTGTCACAGGCTCCTGATTCGCTGCTCTAAATCTGTAGTGGCTAAACATCTCTCCTGTTTCTCCAGTGTGTAGATGGTTAACATGACTCAGCAGAAACTTAGACGAAAACTTCCATTGTACGAGCGCGCAGGTTTTAAGTTAAACCTCTGAATTTACTAATTAATTCGGTTGGAAGGAAATAATCTCGCCGGGTAATTTCTTTATTTACAAGCCTGGGGCGGTGTGGCTAATTTTGGACACTGGTTGCATGAGAGTACACACAGATATTGTTTTCATTAGCTCTTTATGAACGAGGCTGTTTTTACGGGGAGCCGCCGCATGGTCAGCTTTTTCTTCTTGCTCTATGGGATCATCTGTTAGAAATCTGTCTTTGAGTTTTAACAAGTTCCTATTTTGCTGAGTTGTTTTAAACTTCCTTTTCCATTTTTTTAAATGTGCGTGACAAAAAAACAACAACAACAACAACAGTACGACGGCCCCTTGCCAAGACTTAACCATCAGCACAACATGGCTGACCTCACTCCAACCCTATTCCTCATCATCTTTTAGCCTCTTTTAAAGCCAAGGAATGGTTCACTTTTAATGTCCTCACCTTGAAGGTCGAAATCTCACCTCGTCGGAAGCACAGGAACAAACACACACACACACACACACACACACAGCCCTCTCGACTCAGTGATGTCTGAACCTGCCTCAGTGGTGCTGGTTGGGAGGGTTGATTGTGGTGAAAGCTGGTAAAAGACCACCTAGGGGGAATATTCTGCCTCTGAAAACAATGACAGTTGAGTGAGATAAATACTGCAATAACAGAACCTGAAAGCATCCCTGGTTGAGGCTCCCACAACAGCCACGAGGCAGGGCTGTGGTGCTTCGGTCTGGTCTCGGTTTCCAGACCACATGTCCGACATGTTCGGCTCGTCTCGGCCTCTTGTTTATTTCGACTCGCAATTGTTCTCGTCTCAGGCGTGTCTCAAGCAACCGTTTCACTTTTCCTGCCTATTATAAATTCTTTTAAACGTGCTTTCCCCCCCCCCCCATCAACCTGATCCACGTTCTCTTATTTTGGATACAGTTGGTGCGGAGACAGGTACACCTCGCCTGGGGTACCTGGCTCAATCTTTTTACATGCCATGACTTGCTTATTTCCCATTTTGGTCTTGAACATTCATTGATTGTGCTGTGCTTCTGTCTGGTCTTGACACCTCTCAGAACCCTCCTTATCTCCAAATCCACTATGCATTCCCCTGGAACTGATCCGGACTCGCCGAACATGGTCTTGACTTATTGCAGAAAATTGCATTTTACTCTGGACATTATTTCTTTGTGTCTGTGAACGTCCATACATCCAGTAGATGTGGAGGAATTTCACTGGATAAGCGATAACTTGATCAGCAGGTAGACGAAATCTCAGGGGATCACATTGGGATTCATCCTCTGGGGACCATAAATGATGTTTGTACCAAATCAGTTAAATAGTTCTGGAAGCATTTAAGTAGAAATCCAAAATGTAAACTTCATGGTGGTGCTGAAAATCAGGGAATCACCACAGTCACTACCAACCGACTGACAATCCATCCAGAGAAATAAAGGAAATAATCCTTAATCTACCTGATATCTTTCACTGTTTCAAGTGTTCATACCTTGACCCAGCAAGAATCTGCACACTGCAAAGAAGTGGTGGTATTTAGTTTACTTCATAAAACTGTAGATTTAACAGCTTGTGCTTGAGCAAAAAAGATGGACATTTAAAGCAATTGAGCCAGAGTGAAATAAAAAAAAACAACCTGTAAACCCACTGGACTGCTCAGTTTCATCCCAAAAAAGTTAAGCACGAGCAACTTGGACATGGATATCTGGTCAGATGCAGTCAACCTGGCGGTCTTTTCAAGTGTCTCACAACTTCAAAGTGCCATTTAGCGGCTTCATAAATCACTCTTAATGAAGGCAATATCTCATCACTGCATATTTTCGTCAGCGTTCCGCAGTAAAACCTTGGGCCAAACACATAACTACTTTGTTCTAATGTCTTCAAGGTGTGGCTGGTTAGCTTGCCAGATGGATGCGGTGCCTCCGGTATTAAGACTATTGTTGCGCGGTGACAGACGAGGTTAATCAGGTGTTCCATCAATTGTTGGATTAAAGTATAGCCTACTTTAAGTGAGGTATTCAAGTCATCAAGTCTCAGTTAAAAGTTCAGGTGCGAACACATTGATGGTTTTATAACAAAAGAAAGATCATAAAATACCATAAAGTAGTTTACGAGAATTTATGTCCACATAATGAGACTTAATACCCAACACAGCAGGTATTGTCAGCCAAAATAATGAGAATTACTTTATCGATTATTAGATCTTCATTATGAAAAAGTCCTGCATACTCACATTCTTACTTAAAGTTACTGCGCTGAACTTCTTTAACTGGTTATGAAACAATGTAAACAAGACCATCAGCTATTTCTACATAGTTATTGTTAATACTTGTCATCGGTACCAGCGGGTCAGATTCCTGCAAGCTAAAAGGTGGAAGACGTCGGAGTTTCTTAAAGGGCATTTGTCACATTAATGGGAAGCTGCTGCAAGTCTCCTTTCTGCAGGAGAAGACAGTGGAACAACAAGTTTTTCTTGGTTATACAGTATGCTGTTCAGAGATGAGCGCCCGGGCGTGCAGATCAAAGCGTCTTTGTCTTGGGAAACGCTCCAGGCCTTCACCTGTACAGTTCCACTCCGCGTGTCAATCAAATTCAACCGAGGCACGCTGTGAAGCAAATGCTCGTCAGCCTAAGAGGAGCCGCACCAAAACAAAATATCCTTCCACTAAGGAACTCTGAGAAATGAAAACAGGAACTATCACGTTGTCAACGGTCAACGTTAACAATCATTTTGACATCTGCAGATGTCACAACAGTTATGCTTGAAATTTGTAACCACAGCTTTGAAAATGTTTTGGAAAATCCTGTTTTGAAAAACAGGATTTTCTTCAAAATCTCAACAGGAAATCCTTCTGCTATTTAGTCAATCAGTAATATGAATATGAGTAGAATGTACTTTCAAACGGAGCTCATTTTAGAGGGACTGGCCTCAAGAAACCAGATTCAGGAAAGGACATCTGAACTTCTGAACTTCTGTATAACTAACTATTCTTTTATCTTGTGAACCTACTGGTTTGTAGAATCAGAGTAGTGATTTCCAGCACAATGACCCTGATGAAGACCACAAGTCGAAATACAATGAAGTTGTTCCATACACGTGCAAGTGCTGCTGGAGCTTTACCTCTTTGAACCTACTAGTTTGGCCAGAGGCTCCACCCAATAAACCCCTCACACCTCATAAGAATCCTTCTCTGCCTTTACGGACTGAGGTTTGATGTAAATAAATCAGTAACGAACTGACCTACAGCACAGAGGAAACGAGAAAAGTCATGCTCCGCTGAGCATTTAGTGGCCTGGGAAACGAGAAGGGCCTCAAAACCAGCGTCCACCGTGACACACCGTGGAAATTTCAATTTGTATAGTTGTCGGTGTGCCTTGACAGCGCGCCTTTTTGAAGTGTTTGGATAATTCCACCACATGATAACTGCTGCCACGAGGGATTACTAGGATCAACAACGGTCATGACCCATGCTATAATCCACCCTGTCCAAATATGTGTTTCTGGCCTCATGTGACCTGCCTGGCAGTGCACACTCCAGCAGGGTGTGTCACACCATCACCAGGGTGGCATGACCCCAGATGACAGGGAACCCAGCTGGATAACAGACCGACCGCTGGTAGGCTCCGGGTGCCTCAGTGGCTCAGAGTGGCCGCCGACTACCGACCAACGCGACATCAAACGTAAGCAAAAAAAAAAAAAAAAGCAGACAAAACAAAAAGCCAGACGAAATGAAAACAAAGAGCCCTGTTGCCTCTTTCTCTGGCAACACACCGCTGTGTTTTTCAGCCTCTTGTTGCCAGCCGCGGATTGACAACACCGACGCCAGAGAGAGAGAGAGCATCGGCATTCTCTCACTTTGGCAGCTGAATCTTTCAAACAGCAGCAGGTTGAGAGCAGCAGCCTGCCGGAAAGGTGAGGCACCCACGTGGCGATTGTCCTTTCACAATAGATGAGACGGAGCGTTCGTTTCTGAAAGCTCTCCCCCCCCCCCCCCCGGTATCCCTGCAGGGAGAAACCGTCTTCACTGAGCAAGGCGTGTGTGTTCACGGCTCACAGCGGACCTCATCTCCTTTTCTTACATTACTGTGTGGACTTTAAATGTCCACACAGGAAGAGGGACGCTCATGTAAGACATGCGTTTGATACGGGCGAAGCTCTCTGCTGTTTGGAAATGAGCCGCCGCACATCGCAAAGGATGAGTTACAGGCTGCACAGCACTGGGTCCTTGACAAAAACAAGGCTGAACCAGCACATGGCAAACCCGTCTGGAACAAAAGCTGGCCTAATTTCACCGAAGATAAGGGACGAGCCCGACTCCTCACAGAGACGTTGTGGGCTGCTCTCCTGAGAGAGCAGCCCACATGAGCTAAATGGACAGTTGTCTGAAATAGGTCAGTCAAAAGTCTAATGGGATACACACAAGCTCCTATACACACGAACACGCAAGCCATTCAAACAGCGGGCTTCAGTCAAGCATGCTACTCAAGACTGGAAAATGGTGGGATAGCTAGAGGGGTCCCGAGGTTCTACCTACTGCAGTGAAAACCTCACAACATCTCTCCCAGCCTCAGCTTTGCTCCTCCGCCGTCTGATCACAAAGTTCAAACACATGCTGCATCTTATCTTTTAGGCTTCAAGGGGAGGCTTTTATCTGTTGTATTATAACAAAATTCCTTCAACGCGTAAAAAATATATGTAAAAAAAAAAAAATGCAAGAGTCAGGCGGAGATATAGCAGAGGTGTTTGGAAAAGAAATAGGATTGTAGGTAGATAAAGACGGGTGTTTAACCTTGTAACCTGTAATTCACGGTTGAACAGGTAAATTCAATGTTTATTTTAGATAAACATTGAAACAGTCCTGCTTGTTTTAAGTTCAGCAGCCACCTTTATTTATCTTTTAAATTGTGTTCAGTCACCAGATTCTGTTAGTTACACAAAGTACGCAGTGACACTTCTGACCTAATCTGCCATGCGAAGTGAAGAACGTGTGGGAACTGTTGATACAACATCACGTTGCCTTGGAAATGTCAGCATGTGTGACAGATACTTTTGAGAAATGCTCGCAGCAAATCGCTATATCTGAGCCTCCTCTGCAGGAATTTCCGATCTTTGGCATCCAAAACCGTGTAGGTTGATCCGACCTGAGTCGGCTTTCAACGGCAGCGGTTAAAAAGGTGCAGCGAATGAAAGTAATGGGATTAAAGCCAGGCAGCTCTTTGTAAGTGTGTGCCAAACCGGTAGAGGAGACAGAAGCACAAACTCTCACACATTCATCCAGGAAATCCTGGACGTGGAGACTCTCACAACTCACATAGAAATATATCCACAAACAGGTAGATGCACATAAAGCACTCACATTTAAAAAAAAAAAAAAACTTGTCAAAACAAGCTACAAAGCCAGAGGGGAAACCTACAAACACACACACACACACACACACACACACACACACAGAGGCAGTGATTGACAGCTCACATTAAAGTAAAGGCAGGCCCGGGCATGTCCGGAGGAGAGGTGACGGGAGGCAATTAGAGACATTTTTTAGATGATAATAGCTGTCAACATGCCAAACAGTCTATAAAAACTAATCAAGGCAGGCGAGCAGATGAGCATAGCGATCAAAACGGCTGCTCCGCATGCCCTTGATACGGTCCTAAGGGCTCGGAAAGGGCAGAACAAAGGGCCAGGAGAGACAAAGGCGGTCCCTTACTCTGGCATGTAGGGATGTTGCAGTATCTCCAGTAGATCCCGTCTTCATGATCTGCAATGTAGCACCACGGCTGAACGTCCCCATCAGGATTCCTGCAGACATAGAGGGGTAGAAGTTAGACCATGTCCATGCTAAGCTGGTTACATTTGATAATATATCTGTTTTCCCAAACATTCAGCTTTTCATAAACTTTCTCCAGATAGGATACAACCGAAGACGTAGTATCCTTCTGTCTTGACTTTTGCGATGCCCTTTTTTCTCTTGCCTTAGCCAAACTGACGTGGCACTTCTTCAGCTTTTTGCAAAACCCAGCAGTGAGGCTGCGTTGGCTGCCAGTGAAGATGATCACTTATTAAGCACTCCGTGGGAGTTACTAGTTCCTTACACCCCCCGAGCGTCCACTTAGATCTTCCAACCGAAAAAACGGTTGGCCATACCGCATGCCAAACGCAAAACCAACGTATTAACTGTTTCAAAAAACATCTAAAAACCCACTTCTTTAAGTTGTATTTACATAATAAATGTCCAGTTCCAGTGTCGATCTGTGTGGTAACTGATTGCTTTCTTTGCTGCATTGCGTTTGTATGTAGTTTTAATCATTGTTTTTTCAAATTGTTTGTATTATTACTATTTGTGACTGTAACCTAGTGATCTAGACATTTAAGTGTAGCAGTGCAGTAACAGCTGCTTAACAGCTGCAATCAAATCACTCTTTTTTTTTTTGCTCATTCAGACAGGTGAGAATCTGCAGAGTTGACGGGGTTGTTGTGTTTGTATCGTTCTTTACCAGATGTTGGCTGTGATGTACATTTACAAATATACCGTGAAAAACACAGTTATGGATGCACATCAGCATCTTCAGATCCGTCTGCCTCAGTGTGGAAGCAGAGGTGTGTTGGGATGAAAAGAGACGGGGGAGAAGGGAGGGAGGACGGGGTGATGGCAGAGATATGAGGGACAAAAAGGAAAAACACAAAGACCAACTGCCGACTCCGCTGCAGAGGGCTGAATACTCGATATTGTTCAGAGGGAGGTGATCTTGGCTGTGTCAATCATCCCCAGTAGCACCCCTTGGCGCTTGTTAGTTTAGCCTCTTCCTCTGAGGGGTTTGACTACGCATGTCAGTCAAAGGTCGGAGGTAAGGCCCTTTGTTCCGGGGGCCAGACGATGGGTGATGGGGGCAACGCCTTTGTCTGAGGCTCTGGCCTCTTTTGAACATCATCAAGGCACTTTTAACCCATCATGAATGAGGCCGACAGGCCCCCTCGGTGCTTTTTGCATTTCAGTTTCGCTGACAAAAAGCAAATGAGAAGTGGGATCGACGATAAAAATGCCTCAAAAGCTTTGTGCAGGCTTCATATCTCCAGGGTGATCATGTGACTTTGTACATCATCACCCTCATGGCAACTTTCTAAATTGCTGATAAATGATATCAAAGCAGCAAGTATGCAGAGGGAGCTCATCTTGGTGCCGTTTTAGCTCCTTAAGCTCTATTTCAGGATTAGCGTGAACTGTAAGAATAGATACCCTGTCGACTAAAAAAGCCCTGTGAGATGACTTTGCTCTTTTTTTTTCTTCTCCCAGACCTGACTGTAATTGCCAGAGACCTCTTTCTCTTCTCTTCTGACACACCTCATTGTAGCATCTTGAAAAAGCCCCGCAGCGCCGCACTATCCCGTTACGCCTTTTTGTGAGCAAAGTTGTGAAGGGCGTTTCCATTTCTTTTCTTCACCTATCAAAAACACGATCCTGAGTTTCCTGCTCTCTTTTCACACTCAGAATGAGGAATTGACAAAGATGTCGGTGCAAAGACTTTTTTTTTTTAGGGTTGAACTCAAGTTTAAGTGCCTCAAAGCTTTTTACTCCCTTTCGATACCTGGCAAACAGTTTTCCTTCTCTTTCTAGCAGCCTGTCGTCAATTGGAAATGTGCACAGAAAGAGCTCATCTCGTCACATTGTTATCCGTTCTTTATTCTAGCATTCTGCTGTCGAAAACACCCCAGAACTTCTTTCAGTCTCAAACGTCCACATGTGTTCACATAACTTTGTTTTCCGGTAAATCACGGCCCCAGATCTGTTTGTTGCTCCACCCAGTTTGGAGGCAGACACCTGTTTGTTTGGCCCGAGGCTACTGCTGAACTAAAGAAAGAGCAAAAACTAGGTGGATTATATACCCTTTCTCTATTTCTATCTCCCCTTATCTTTTTCATGCCTGTCAACGAGTAACAGCCCCATTTGAAATAAGACTCCCAAGACCTCATCTATAGCCACTTATGTAATTTACTGCACTTTCCTAATCACCCCCTAAGGAGGCTGACATGAATTACAACCATCGGCAATAAAAACATCCTCGGTAGACCACCCATCCCAAGTCGGACCCGCCGGCATCTTTGATCAGTAAATGACGTGGTGTGCCCCTCGTCCCCAAATGTGTTTCATCCTTCTCTTCCACACACACCTGTGTGCACACACACACCTGCGCACACACACACACACACACACACACCCACACATACCTGCACACACCCTTTTAGCAGAAGCATGGGAACATCATCCACAGGGCTAAGGTGAACAGGCCAGCCCACATGACAGAGAAACATAATCAAACCCTGCCCCGAGGTGCCAGTGTGTGTGTGTGTGTGTGTGTGTGTGTGTGTGAGAGGGGAGGGAGGGTGGGTGGGAAGCAGACAGTGTCAGAATAGCCGAGGTGCAACAGTCCAGATAAGAGCAGACCTTGATAGACGGAAATCCATTAGTTTAACCCGACAGCACAGAGAAAGACATCGGTCCATGTGGTGACACTCTGATAAAAGTTGCTGCCAGTGTGTGTACGTGTGTGTGTGTTATGTTTCTTTTTTTGGGACGGGGGGGGTTGCATTCACATCCATGTGCGTCAGAGATGGCCCGCCAATTGGCTCGGAGTAGAAAAGCTTGTTGAAACACTCCCATACCCAGAGGTAGATCACAGAAGATGTTTGGACACTTAATTGGCACAATTACGCTGATTGACTCATTTTGCTCGGAGTGAGCCACACACTTTGGTACGGAGCCAATTATAGCCACAGTGCGTTTTGCCTCACAGGCTCTATATACGGTCGTGCACTTGAAGGCAAAGAGTGGCCTGCATCTGAACACAGAGGAAAAACAGCTGTTCTTGGCTGGCTGCTGCTCAAAAGGTTTCTTTTAATAACTATTTTCCACGCACCTTAATCGGGGAATTTATGGTCAACTTTAAAATGCCTGGCACTGAAGAACTACATATAAAAATCTCAAAAATAATTGACATCAAACTTTGTGTGCAAAGGCTGGGAATAACATGCTTATAGCTGTTTTTTTAATGAGGTAAACTTGAAGTGAGATTTTAGAGTTTAGTTAAAAGCTAACTTTGGTATTTTTTTTGTGTCCTAGTGACTAACGCGGACAACAATTTTTTAAATTGGGCCAGTAAGGAAGAGAGCCGCAGCCGCTACAGGCGCTGCAATGTCAATGCACTAAAAGTGCTTTTTTTTGGCCACTGACAGGCTGAAATTGTTATTATGAGGGTCTGACAACATTATGGAAAAGACCATATAGTTTGTTCTGTTTGTTATTGTGTCATGTGACGTGTTGCCGAAACAACGGCGGAAACACGAGTGAGAGCTGGAGAGATGAGGGCCAGCGTTTGAGTTTGTTGAAGTATGTCATGGCTAAATATTTAGCCGATTTTTCGACAATGTGTATGCGACGCGAGATTAAAGAACGAGACACGAATGAAGCCAAAGTTCTAACATGTCTCTGTTGGGTCCTTTCCATAATGTCGTCAGACACTTTGTCAAAAACAATCCGAGCCTGTCGGCGGCTTTTAGTGGACGGGCATTGACCGTGCGGAGTTGCCCCGAGCGATGACATTGCAGCCTAAGTTTAGCAGCTGCAGCGGTTCTTCCTCAATACTGGACCAATTCTAAAAACGTTGTCCACATTAGTCACATGTGTGGAAAAATACCGACGTTACAAGTAGTAAAAGTAAAACATGGTGAAAGCTGATTTTGCACAATTGGACAGAGGAGAAATGTTGATTGGAAAGTGGTGGTGAAAGGCTCGTCTGGATTGGGATTTGAGGTCAACAGCAGATCAGAGTCTGGCAATTTACTGCCTGAGAGAAGACTCTTTAATTGACTTGGATGATTTAGCATGCAAACTGCTGCCTGCTGCTGTGCTGCATGAATGCATGTATTGAAGAAGAGGGCTTGTTGGTCGTGGGCCGATATGTATAGTCTACTGTTGTTCTCTCACGGTCCACTTGTGCTAAATACCAGGTTGTGATGGTACGCGATGTGTCATGTGTGGCCGGTAGACGCATCACTAAGTTTCTTGACTAACGGCTTTAGAGGATCAATACCCCTGAATTGCATAGGAAACATGTTCTCACCTACCTCTAATGGAATCTAGCCCTGTAGATACTATTTTTTATTTTTTTTGCCCAGGATGTATGGTATCTGTTTCTGCCTCCACCCCGGTTCAATGGCGATGAATGGAATTTCATTCTTAGTGCTCACAGGTTTGAGGAATGATCCCACTTAGTCGACAGTTTTCTTATAGAAACAATTTCTTCAGCAGAAAGTAGGTCCAATGAAAACTGTCTGCATTCAGGCCTGAAGATCATCCACAGTAACATTTATACTGTACTGTTTATTGGATGAGAAGAGAAGATGACATTGACTTTTCTGAGAACCAAAAATTAAATGGGAGGAGCTATTTGGGGCACACCTGATTCCGGAAGTAAAAGTCACTTTTTTAATTTTTCCCAAAGACAAAGTTACGCGACTCACAGAGCGCTTCTACTGCTTTGATCGGCATGAGACTCTACTGGTTAAATCCTCAGTACAAAACTTTAGTTCTCTGATAACATTGAGTAGAAATAAACTGCGACTCACAAAGCTTAACACCCAAACCATGGGTGTTGTAGCTTAAAATTCAGGGACGTGCACTGCTAACGGCGGACGAAAACTAAAGATTGCACTGTTAAAAAAAAACATATTAAATCAATGCAAATTGACTTTTGGATTCTGGGTCAATTTGGATTTATTTGAAATGTGCTGCCGCTCCCGATTCACGCCTCTGACACGCTTCTACTCTATAGCAACAGCGGCTGAGGCTCATGGGTGTTGTAGTATTTTGAGCTATCCGCCACAACAAACTGACGAAACAAAACACGATTCATCAGAAACAAAGTTTAAATAATTAAAACTGGTGGTTGAAGCGTACACCTGTAAGATTTTTACATTATTCGGAAGACTAATTGCCAAATTTGTTTGTAATGTGGGTGAACTGACCCTTCAAAGACAAATGTACAAACACATAAAGGGTACATTTTAATGCATGAAATTGGTCCCTACTCCAATTCTGAGATTACTATAATGTTGATGGCTGATGCTTTAGCCCCACACAGTACATCTTCTCGCGGGACACTTCTATTAACTTCCTCAATTTAACAAAAAGCTGCACACTGGGACCGTAATAAAGTCATACAAACGGTGGACAACTTGGCTGCAGTTTGCCTGACCTCAGCTTTGCACCTGACATCATGGAGATTCAATTACAATCAACTTGGGGAACACCATTCACTCTGGCATTTCCATTATCTCATCTATGTAAGGGAAAAGCATTAGAAACCATAGTGGACGCTCATAAATTGTACAGTACACACACACACACACACACACCTGCATATAAATAGCTGAGAAATGGCTGGCAAAGCTATTCAACCGCCCACTGAACCGTCATGCACTTCACACCCTCGTACTAATGCACCGGGGGGGGGGGGGGGAGTCTGATATCAGCCTGTAGGAGCAGCAGGTTTGGTTGGAACAATAAACAGAATATATGCCAGTGCTTCAACTTGTGTGATGTTCTTCTTATGAATGTCATGAAGTATTTAGAAAAAGGTCAAAAAGGTACTTAAGAAGTGAAAAAAGCTTCTTGTTTAAGTGTAGAATTTGCAGAACGACTGCGATGCAACGTCCGAGCTCAATACCAGACTGAAGAGCGGATCATTTACTTTCCACTCCATGATGTGCACTGAATTCTAAAATCGAACCACGCTGATGATAAGTGGTGTGATATTCACTGTTGAAATGAGTCTCAGCTTAGACACGAGAGCTGTTGTCCTTTTCCTGAAGCTTTGTGCTCCTTCTTTCTTTGCAGGGGAACAATGTGACATTTCCCCTCTGCCCAGTTCCTCCCTACTTTCACTGGGCTTTTTTTTTTATTTTATAGCAGGCTATAAAGATGAAATGTGGGGCCTGTTAGGACTCTTTCTCCAGCACCACTATGGTGCCCTCTCGACTAAATCACCACCGGGAAAACGCCAGCGATGGGGACAAGAAGTGAGTTCAGTCCTCCGCCTTCTCAACGTCTGATACGTGCTTAGAGCCGTGTTAAAGCTAAGACATGCAGCTTCAACATTATCCATCTGTGCTTTGGCCTCAGCTCTCATCTCATAAAACCCCAATTTGCCTCAGGGTCAGACATGACAAAACTGCACTGGCTCTCCTTTTGTCTAAGAGTTACCACCTTATTGTGTTCTAGCCAGGAATGTCCGCAAAAATGTACGCCTAACATGAAAGACGGACAGAGCGCGAGAAAGAGTTTGAAGGTTAAAGAAGAGAGTTTGAACAGCAAATTGCACTTCATGCAAATATGGAGATTTGCAATGCAAATTGAGCAACAACGTCCCCGAGACGTCTCACTTCCTGTGACAAAACAAATCACACATTACACATCCTGCTTTGCGGCGGGATGAACCCTCTCCTCTGCAGGGACGTACATGCTGAGTGCACGCACCAGCGACGCACACGTGGGTGTACGCGCGCACAGCTACTTGACCCCTGGAGCAGACATACCATAAATGCCATCCCTCATCTTTTCACAATGAAGTGGCCACTTTGGTCCCCATAGCCCCGCCGATGGGTGACTCTCTACAAGGAGGATGTTTGAGAGCGCTTGCAGCCACAGTGACAGAAATCCCTCTGTCAGGAAGAAACAAAGCTATGAGCTGTCATTGAGTTGGAAAAGCTGCTAACTGCATCGGTGGCCAAGAAAACAGCCATATCCAAACAATGAAGATGTCCATTTTGGATCGCCTTGCTGGACACGATACACTCCTAATGTGCAGGGGAAAGCGTTCCGCGATGCTCTGCATGCATCCAACTCATAAATCTTCAGAATTCCCATCCAGTTCAAGTAAAAACAAATCCGTCCAGTTCCACTTCAAAGCATTGCTGCGTTCTGAGTTTACAACCATGACTTAGAGAGAAATGTTTCAGAGGCTTTGGGCCGAGGAGAGGAAGGGAGTGTGTGTGTGTGTGTGTGTGTGTGGGGGGGGTGTTCTGTTTCTTACGGCTTGGCGATCCGGGCCAAGCCACTGTTCTGGACGTCTCGGTGAATTTGAACCGACTCATGAAAGAGCGCGGTGCACACATCGCCGACAGTCGTACTTGGAGTGTGACGGACGGATAGAAAGGGTATTCTAGAAAACCCCAAAGCCACCGTGTCCCTTCACATTCCAGGGATGAGGCACGGAGATTAGTTGACACACAAACTTCTTGGAGCGCGTGTTTTTGATGTCCTTGTGATGACAGGGCTAAACGTTCTGTTTGGGAAACCACCGGTGAAATATTCAGTGGCGAGCGTCTGAGCGGGTCCCCTGTGCTCAAACCCTTTGCAAAGGAACGACTGCGACCTGGTTCTAAATTATTCAGAGAGCCGAGTGCTTTGTCTGGGAAGTTCAAAGCTCTGTTTTAAAAGGTGCTACTCACAGCATTTCGACATCAATAACATCAATCAGAATTGTCATAACTGCGAATGAGATTGTCAGCCTTACACTGTGAGCCACTGCTGCTTGATGGATATCCAGCGCCAAAGAAGATTGCTTTATATAATAACAACAATAAAAATAAGCAAGAGGGAACAGTTATTCTTCCAGGGCAGAGAGATAACACTTTAAATGAAGGGTGATGAAATGAGTGAAAAGCTTACATGATAATATCTTTCTAAACTTTTACCCTAAACTTCATCTGTAGCCGAGGAGGACGGTCATCATTTGCCTTCAGCAATCATACCAACACAGTCTAATCCTGGGGTGGCCAAACTATGCCCGTATCTAAACTAATTTATAAAATTAAACTACAATATGGCTTGAAACACTGCTTTAGAGGGATCTGCCCTTAATTTCACCCATCAACCTCTCGACAATGTCGTCTTTATCCCTCGACCCTGCTACCCTAACTTATTGCACCGTCATTTTTCAACAAGTAAAACACATTTCAGTAAAAAGGGGACTCACCTGCAGTAGTTGTGGCTGCCCAAACCACCCTCTCCATTGGGGTATTTGAGGGTGTTGTAAGGGTGCTGGAAGGTCTCATTCCAGAAGAGGCAGGGTTTACCACCATGCAGGCTGGTCTGGTTCTGGAAGCCCCTGTAGTCCTCTCCGTTGGCAGTGTAACACTCTGAAAAGAGAGCAATGAGATGGAGAAGGTGAGAGAAATCCCTGCAATAAGGGATTAGAAGTCTCTATACGATGGAAATCAAAAGCTTGGCGAGGGCTTTCAAACATGCTCGTATGAAAGGCGGCACCCGTGTGCTTATTCAAATGTTTGAATGTGCTTTGGAATGATCACAGACGATTCGTTTGGAATAATTGTATTCTTTGCCCAGGTTCAATTCATTTTAGATCCAGCGACACGAGGTAAAGCGAGATCAATCACTGTATTGTTTTAATTATTGTCAACGCGGGAGCATGGAGAAGAAAAAAACCAAATGGCCCACAGATACAAAACAAAAGCACAAACATGGCTCCAATTTACAGGAAGTGTATGACAACCATGTGGCCAAGTCAGAGAGAGAGATTTAGTTTCCCCGAGGCAAAACAATGGCTGGTGGAAGGTTTTCTCTTCCCTGAAAGAGGGAATTCAAATAAACAATGGCTGATGGGAGCATTATGAGCCATCAACGCTCATCGCTCTCAGCCTCGAGGGGGTGGAAGGGAGGGAGGGAGGGAGGGGGGGGGGATTCCCGTCAAGTGAGTTTTAACAGCAACAACTGAATTCCTCTTTTGATTGCATTAGGATGGAAAATATGAATTTATCATGTGACTGTTATGATTACTCATACTGCAGGTGCTCGCAATTGCAACTTCGGCGTAGTAAACAGCGTCTATATGCAGCATTTATTCATGAGAGTAGCTGCAAGGGCAACAGTTTGAAGTTCTGATCTTCAGTATATGCATTAACACTTTATATAGCCTTGACTTATCAAGAGCTTAAGAGCACATGACACTATTTGCCTGTCAATCACACATCACTAAGATAAAACAATACTCGCTTGTTTCCATGGGGTCTTGTTGCTATGTATGCGGTTCGTCAATGACCGGCCCCTTTCATCAAGTCAAGCTGTCTGGGCTACGAGTATGAGCTAATGCATTGCAATATGACAGTCATTACACCCCTTGGTGAGCCAGCTGTGCTCCAAGGCTCTTTCTCATTTTCTATTGACGCCAACGTTTTCCCAACTTCCTCTTTCTTTCTCTGGCATCCCCATCGTCTGTTCTCCTCTCTTACCTCTTCCTTCTTCTGTCTTTCCCTTTCAACTCATATACAGACAAACAGTTCTTTGGGGATCCTTCCAATGCAACTTCTGGATCCATTTCATTATAAAGTGTTAAGAAAGTGTATAGTGAAGAATAAGCAGGGGTTGTAACGGTTCCATATGTTTAGTATAGCTTCCCAATACTTTCTACCACGCTTTGCAATATTTACAGCAGTTAGCTTGCACGCAGACACGCATTCCAGTCTCCTGCAACCCCCGCAAAAGTACTGCACTTAATTTTAGAGTAAATCAAAGGCCCCAGCTGTTCTCAGTGTGTCAGCCGAAGTTGCCTTTAATGAAAGTTGTTTTTCGGCTGCGTTGTTCATTCGAGCTCGTCAGCCATCCATCGGCCTGGCTGACGGGAGTTCAACAGCAGCAAGGAGCTGCAGGGTGTCGGGTTCCTGCTATCACGATGCCACTCTTGTTGTCTCTAAATTGCTCTCTTAGTGAATTAATAATAAGGATATCAACCACCGGATCGTAAATCCAGTTCAGGGTGTCTGAGGCCGAACTCCATAAAATTAGAGAAACAGCTTAAAATGGTGCTACAGCAGTGCTTTTGCTACCCTTACACGAGGGAAAGCGATGAGAGTGGTGGAGGACACTTACACACACACAGAGGGCAGGCGAGGTGTGTTAAATAATGCACTTTGAGGTCTCAATTGTTCTTTGTGCAAAGGATGCAGGTGATCAGCATGGACCAGTGTTCAACCTGAAGAAGACTTTGGAGATAAGCGGCTGTTGTGATATCAACATGAATGTACGCTACCCTGGTATAGGTCAAGAATGAGGGCATATGGATATGCATTGTTTAATATATTTACAGAAGAGATATGATGAATTTTTATTGCATTTACTATTTTTCTGGATGCCGGCAGCCACGGCCATGAGAAAGAAAGTGAAGGAAACACAGCTATTGAGCGGTTGGCAGCGGTACAAGCACAATCATGAGTCACTGCTCCCCAAAAGCAATCAGGACTGCTACTGCCCCAGTCACAGAGGATACCATCAGGCAGGGACAGGGCAGCCGGCTGCATCTCAAATTAGTTCACGTCCTTCAAATATCTTCTCCTCGAAAAAAAAAAAAGCGCGTACTAAAATGAGTGAACTTGGCTGCATGCAGCACTGCTCAACACACTGTATCAAAAGCCAAATGACTTTGTAAATGTCTCCCTTCCTCCTTCAGGAAACTTTCCTCTGGAGTTTCAGGATGAAGCAGAGCTCGTCTGCACATGGTCCGCTTGGAACGAGCTGCTGCTGCTGGCAACCGTCCCGCCCTTCTGCGGCCAAGTTAGCTTTCCAGGACGAGATGGTAAATATGGCAGCGTTTTTTTTTGCCACCGGGAGGGTGTTCCAGGTGGTTTCAAGGCACCATTTGCTTGCGGTGGGGATGGGAAGTAGCAGATCTGCAAAGAACTCAGAGATAAGTGAGGCCGTCGTTAAAGATGAATGGTCCTTTTAAGAGTCCTGCGGACGAACCACACATCTATCACGCTAAAGAGAAAAAGGACAATTTTACTTTGGAGCGGTGTGGACGTGAGCATTTCATCCTCGTCCTGGAGGAAAAGGAAGAGCTCATCTGCTGATTGGACCGTCGCCACTCCAGGCCCACTCCCCACGTCACACCCCTTTCCTTGTCACCAAGCAACTGTTGCGCTCTCGTCACATGGGCCTTGGCTTTCTTGTGGTTTCATCAGAGGCCGTGATGGGAAACAGAACCACCACCGCATGAAAGACGGAGAGAAGGGGGGGAGGGGAGGAGGGGGGGGTGGGCTCCTATAAAATACATGCAGATCTACAAATAGAAAAAGTCCGGGAATTGGAAGAAGAGGACTCGCCCTTGACCAAGCCCTGCGCTCACAGATTACTGCACCACCCCGGCGACGAGAGAAGAAGAAGAAAAAAGGAAAACAGCCGAGGATCCCTGAGAGAGAGCTAATCGCCCTGTTATTATATTGGTTGGGATTTGTGGCTAATGACTTCCACATTGCAACTTCAAATGCACTTGATGCTCCGAAAAACGAGAGAGGGGGGGGGGGGGGGGAGAGAGAGGAGTACGGGGCTTTGGTCATGTGATCTCAAGAACACAAACAAACACGCTTACAAACAAATGGTTCCTCTGTGACGCGTTGCCGGGTCACACAAGAGCACTTATTTGTTGCTACGAGGGATGAAAAGCAGCGATAATTACAGACGACTGCTTCCTCACCGAGGGCTGACATAAAGAACTTCCTTCCATCTTTATTATATGCTTGGAGCTCTCGTGGACAGCAAAACAGGCTCAGTGCATGAGCAACATTTCCACTATGATAAAATGACACAGAGAGAGAGTCGATGATAGAAACATGCAGGTACAGAGTTATGCAGAAGAAGAAAAAGGCACCAACACCGCCAAAAAGTGGAGGCTGCACATTAAGTATTCAGAGAGCTTCCAAAGTCTACAAACAAAGATGACAGAAACTCCAGATTATTAATGCACAACCTGCCACAGTATGTTTCCCCTCCACTGTGTCCTGGTAGCCATTACTGTTGTGGGGCTCATTAATGTCAGTGTATACGAACACAGCCAGGGCCAGGCCAAACCAGGCCAGATGTAGCGGGTTACAGTTTTCTTTTCTAGGGGGGAGGGGGGGGACACAGCTGGCTGCAACACAAGTCTGGTTCCCCTTTTCACCGGCAGCATCCATTTCCACATCAAAACCGCATCAGACTTCAGAGGAATCGCAGGAGTACTGCTTCCCATTCAGTATCCAGGTTTCACAGATTCAAGCGAGGCTCTTTTAATGAAGTCGGATGTTGCGGAGGAGAAGTCAGTGAATTCTCAGAGGGGACACTCTGCAGTTAATAGGCTACACCTCACCTCCCTGCTTTTCTGATATTTCCGCTCCTGTATCAGGTTTTTTAAAAAGTGCCCTCATGCAAGAGCGTTAATGAAAGTGCAAACAGAAAGCAATAGTGCCTCCCAAGTGTTGAGAACAGATGCCTCCAAGTAGTTAAATCTGCAGACGCTGACTTCTCAATGGGGTTTTACAGTCCTTCTTTTAATTTGATGCTTTTGTCATAGGTTGTAGGCCCACCAAGACCTCATTCAGTCCCAAAATAGCCTCCAACATCGCCATTCTTCCTCTGCAAAAGCCCTCCGCTGCACCACCTCCTGAGTTCACTACCACAGTAGCCACAGACCCACAGGACTCCCTGCCAAAGTTGCTGGGTAGCACCTATAAAACATGGCCCCATCTAGTTCTAGTGCGGCCCCTATTATTTAGCTCCGTAATGGAAAGAGTCTAATCTGCTGGAGCCAGTGGTGGCTAAACGCACTGCCAAAAAAACAAAAACCTCCGTTTGAAGTTGCATGTCGCAAAAAAAATGGAAAGCTTTAAAGTTTTTTTGGGCCGCAAGCTGCTCTCTGGTCCTAAATCTAAGTGTTATGTCTCGAAGGATTTAGAAAAAATCAATCGGCAAATATGCAGAAGCAGATAAGACATCCACCTTTGTAGGATTTCCCGTAGTGGCCGGGGATCTCTGACAGAACACAGCACGGACCGACCGAGGGTTGGCTCCGTGAGTGGACCACGATGGAACGAGCAGGGACAATTTTGAGTTTTAGTTGGCTAACGTTCAGGGAGTGACTGATGGGCTGCAGACAGTGACGTAAAGGACATTCAGGGACTTCCTGAAACCCTGGGAAGAAAAAAAAAAACCGCTGTCAGAATATGGACATCCGAGACCGGGCCAGCCAACCTGACACGAGGGCGGACGATGTGTCACGTTCAATTACCTCCCTCTGGCAACTCCTCACTCATAATCCACATCTGCGAACAAAAAAGTGGCCGTATTTCCAAACATGGTCAAAAGCTTCTTCACCTCTAACGCTGTCCTTGATTTTGTTTTCCTGTAGTTTTCTAACACACCAACACACCCACGAGATCACACGCCTCGCCAGACGATGAGAAGACAGGCGTTACAGGGTTAAACAAACCGAACCGGCACCAAACCAATCCTGACACCACAGTAAACAAGACTTTCGCAGCCAGGAGAAAGCAGGAACTATATATATAAGTAGAGAAGCACGGGCTGAGGGTGATCGCTTCAGAGCTTTTAAAAAGGTGAACAATTAGTGTGTCTGCGATCGATCCATCCTAAATTAAACCAAACTGCAAATTAGAGCGTAGCATTAAGACTGAAGGCAGCAGAGGTGGCAAAAATCAAGCAGAAAAGAAAGAAGAGAGAAACACAGAGTGAGTCAGGGTGGGACAAAGACCGTTTTTATTTATTTCTTTTATGATCCCACAGATTGTTAACCCAGGCGCTAATTTTCTCGCTCTTGTTCATAGCACCAGCAAAGTGAACACTGTTTTGTTTTTAACTTTTCCCCATGTTATAGACGAGGCACACAAGCAAACACAGAGTTAGCGACTCCAACACCAGTGGGTCCGAGCATGAAGGTGCAAATCTCATTTGCAGAGGAGCTCTGCGGCACACAGCTGTGTGCTGGGGCCTTTTAGCGGCGACCAAACAACCGATGAAGGGCTTAAGGGAGAGAGGGAACATCTTGCTGATGCGTGTCTTCTGTGGAGAAAATAACACAACCCCATGTGGGTTCCTCATCGCATGCAGCCTTTGATAACCAGAGGATCTACGGCTTGCGATACAAGTCATGATGGCTCACTGTTGCTAATGGCCGTGCGCGCCTTGCATGAGGGTGTTTTAAGCTTGCTCTCCTAGATGGTAAAATGATCTCTCAGTCAACTTGCACTGTCAGATGCCCCGATAAACGCAGGCAGTGACAAAACACGAGTTAATCTGCACTCCTACCCACATCATTCCAGCCCCCCCCCCCCCCCCACCCAGATGCACTTACAGTGAGAATGAAAGGGAGCAATTTTCATCAGAGGAGCAGCCGCAGTATTTTAAGATGGGTGCGATGTGGAGGGAAAAGGAGGACACCCACATAAACATGCACACAGGCCCCTTTGTTCCCTCGGTGGTAGGGCCAGTGTCATTGTGGCGATGCCATTCTCACTCCCCTCACTGTAGGAAATTGCCCACTGAGTGTATGTATGAGTGCGTTTGAATGCACATGTCTGTCAATTCCCTAATTCCTCTCCTTACAATGGGCCAGCCTCTTAAAGGCAGTAATCAACATTGTGTAATCCGGCCGGCCTCGCGTCCGCTCTCTCGTAGGGATGCTTTCCACGTTTCTCAGGACGATAGCCTTTTTGATTCGTGCACAATGATGGACCTCTGATCCATATGTGGGCCCTTTCCCCCCCGCATGTTAAGCCCCTTTCAGCTCTAACATACCAGCCAGATAGCAACTCAAAGAACGCCGAACCATGAAAGAAAAGGTTGTCGCTCAAACACACCTGCTTTCGATCGTCCTGTTTGTGCTCAGGTTAGCTGCTATCTGAGGAATGTAAATTATATGTGGTTTGGGCTGAAGCTCTGTCAGTGCTGCTGCAAGGGGATTGAGTGCAACCATTACAGCACGCACACACACACACACACACACACACACCACCTCCATCTCTTCTTTACTGACGTCCTGTGTGAATACAGGGTTTGCGAGGAAGATGAGGTCTGACTTGGATAAATAAAGGCCTCGGGTGGAGGGGGAGGGAGCGATGCGACCTGCCCTGCTAATGCAAACAACAACAAAAAGCACACTGCTGCACCAGATCAAAAGCTCAGCTTTCTTTCTTGTTTATTCTTAACAGATATCATTATTAAAACAAGACATGACTCGAGGCAAGAGAAGCTGAGGACATTGTTGTAAAGCAGCAGGAGAGATTTAACGGATCTGATATTCTAAGTGCTTTGCAGATGGTAGTTTGTCGTTTGGTTTTGAGGATATAAACATTCGGTAAACCTTCCACTACACCATGTTCATGTTCGTGGTGCTGCAGGTAAATCCTTTTAGAGGAACTTTCAAACACTGTCCAACTTCCTTGTTTCACCTTCGCTGCTGTTTTGGAAGAGTTTTTCAGATTTTGCTCTCCAGTTTTGATTAGTTATTTCCTGTTGTGGAGATTTCCTGACTGCTGTCATACATGACACCATAATAGTATAATAGTATAATTTGGGGAATGAGAAAATTAGTGGCATTTCCTTTAGGGGAGAAGCTTTTTTTCTACCAACTACAATGACGGTTGTCATGTTGCCATCTACATCTGTCCAAAACGTCATCACTTCATCAAGGCCATTATATCCTAATAGACATCTGTGTGAAATTGTCATAATTAGCATATTCATTCTTAAGGTTTTGTGAGGTCACATTAACCTTTAACCATCAAATTCTTATCAGCTCATCCTTGAATCCAGGTGGACGTTTGAACTAAAGATGAAAGAAATCCCTTCCAGGCGTTGCTGAGATGTTGCGTTCACGAGAATGGACTGAATGTACGTACATACAGACGGACAAGCCAAAAACATAATCCCTCTGGTCACGGCTGTTGCATGTGTGGCAGCATACATAAGTAACTAAATGATTAATTATCTAAATAGTTGCTGATAGATTTTTCTGTCTTTGGTACAAATTGACAGAACTACAAGAATGAAAACCTTACGTAGACCTCACTCAATCTGTCTGGACGTTCTCCACAATCAGACCACAAAAGGTCAAGAGTCACGTCGGCACTGGGAATCCTGAGCTTGGAAAAAATCTCCTCTGCATTAAGACATTTTGCTTTAATCTCTGGCTACGCCGGAACACCTTATGACTGTTGTCGGCTTTATAACAATCAGCAATCATTATCACCAAATGCACATCTCATGTTCAAATCTTTAGTTCTGACCTGGTCAGAGCATGAACAGAGCATGCTTTTCCACTGTATCAAATCACAAAAGGTTGTCAGACAAACCGCAACAGAGTGCACCTCAAAGGACACAATAACAACGGCACAATAGGCCGCCGCGGAGGGGACCAACATTCAGACCCTTTTAAACCAGCCACGTCTCCAGTTCCTGATCTTGATTGTGAAAGCGATCCTTTTTCACTGTGGTTTGTGAAGGCTGTGGGAAGAGCAGGAGTACTGGGAACCAGATGGCTCTGGTAAAAGACAGGGGGGCATCCCACAGGCCTCCCTGAGAAGGGGATCCATTACGGAGGATTCATTGACGGCCGGAAGATTCTGTTTCACAGCATCGGCCGAGTGTGACCACCCCTCGGTTGGTCGTGGGCTGGTGCCGCAGACCCAGCCCTTTTTGTGTTCACCTTGGGGAGCTGTATTCACCTTCGATGCAGGACAGACAACTAGATCAGGGCCTCTTGGCGACTCGGGTTTCACCCCCTTTGAGTTCAAGCCTCTTTCAAAAGGTCCTCACACTGCAAGGGGATATCACTGGCTCCGTAGCTTGGGGGACAATGGCTGTTTGTGAAAAACGGTTGACTGAGATGTTGGTGTCTGTAAAGTAGGGTCCGAGAACTGTTTAAGCCCCGTTAACTGTCGGCGGGGTATCTCAACTTAATGGACGTTTATTTCCATATTCTTTCAAAAACGACCACACTGAAGCATGTGCTTGCGCTCTGAGTGGGCACATTTCCCCGTCACGGCTTCTTAGCTCTGCCCGCTACTGGCTTTGTTCCGTTGTTTGCTGTCCACTTAGCTACGTCTGCGCCCTTCACTTGTCCAAATGTTTGCTCCGTCCACTTAGCCGTGGCCACTTGCTCGGCCTTGTCAAATCAGTGCCGTCTGTGGGCGTTTCCTGCAATGGAGGAAAGGCGACAATTTGCCTCTTCGGCCACAAACTGCTGCAGCTGGACACAAACCAGACCCCGGGGCTCAGCAGCAAAATTACTCTCCATTTATTTAAAGTGGTTGCCATTACTCTACCGCAGTAGAGCGCAGACCTAAGTGGCCCCGGCCCAAGCATAACTGCAGTATAAAAAGAACTTTAGGTTCGCCGGACAGGTCATGTCTCACACAGTAGCAATTCAATATCCTCCCGTTATGTTCTTGGTTACGCTTCTCAAAACTCAGAATTGAAAGTGACACCACAAAAATACATGGTTGCTTTGAAACTCTGTGGAGATTCTTGCAAAAAAACACCCAACCAATCACTGGCGAGATGTTTTGGAACATGTTACACGTTTGAATCAAAGAAAGAATAACAGCTGATTTGCCTTGATCATACTATGTCAAAAGCGTTATTAATAGCATGTTCAAAGAGAGAAATAGAGAGACAGGAAGGAAGAAAGGGTTTGAGCTTGTACCAAAACAAATCAAACCAAAGTCTAATCGTTTTCTCCGGTCTCCTTCAAATGCAGAAACCTATTAGCGGCGTTAGGAAATAGCAAAGTTGCGCTTCCTTTTATCAACACGCCCAGAGCTGATAACGCTCTATTTGGATTTCACGTTAGCATACAACTCCAGCGTTGAGGAAGAAAGTTATATTTCATGTAATGTTTTCATGCATCAGCCACTTCCTGCCCCGGGGCCTTAAAACCTTTAAAATTCCATTCTCCGTGAATTTAAATTGAGTTTTGATAATGACAACCATTGTTTGTTTGAGAGTTAATAGAATTCACAGAAGAACATGAGGCGCTATGGTATTTCATTACTGTTCTCTCACTATTTGATTTACCCCCTCTCGCCCTGGAGAGTGTGTTCCAGTTGATGGGCTGAGACTGCTGCAGAGAGCACCAGCAAAGCTGAGAGAGAGAATGTCATCTGGCATTGAGCGGAGTGGGTCTCCTCATGCATACGCAAATGCCAAGGTACACGGAGAGGCCAGGGAACACAGCTCATACATAATGGTATTGAAATGCTCAAACGAGGGAAAGGGAAGAGAGAGAGGTGAATCGGTTGCAAAACAGAGGGAGGGAGAAAAACTTGAGATGAAAGGAGTCGCGGAAGAATAGGAGAAGAGGTTACATTGCTTCACAGAGCTCCGTCCAAAACCAACAAGTCACAGCTCATTCAGAAAAACACTCTGACTGGTCTTGACTGACCTTTGAGCAGCAAAACCTCACAAACCACCATTCTGGCCACATGAGCGCACTCTCCCACCTCAACATTGTTTATCTCTTTGGAGCCTGACAGTTGTGTACAGCCAGCAGCGGCTCTGACAGCTTAATTCCATGTTGTCACACGGGACCGCCTCCGTGGATCAGGGACCCGGAGTGACACGCTCAACCTCGCAACACTTCATTTGGGGTTCCCGTTTCTCTCGCCGCACTGCAGCTTTCGCATCCGTCACGCCTCGTCACCTCTGAGGGGCGCAACCCATTGCGCCCGCCTTAGATCCTGAAGCTGGAACTGGCCCGGCTGCTTTTGCACGCCGAGACGCCCGATACGACAGCCTGAGCAGGTGTTGATTTGCACAAGGTGAGAGAAAAAAAAAATGACAGAGTTGCACTCAACGGAAGTTCAAACGGAGACATGGAGAGAGCCGGGCACGACGGAGAGAGAGAGAGGCACTTTGATAAAACGAATGTAAGCCTTTGAACACAACAGGACGTGAATCCCAGTGGCACGATAATAAGCATGATTGTGTTTATAATAACTGGGTCTGTTTCTCCGTCTTAGTGGTTGGTGGTTTTGTGGGCGGTCCAATCCCTTGGCATGGAAGAACAAGGGCGTTGCCCGCAACTTGACCTTCGCAGGGCACCACCCTGAGGTCATCAGGAAGTAAATGGGCACCAGCTTGACACAGAAGCACACATTTCTGACCCGGAGCTTTTTTTTTTTTTCCTTCTCTTCTTCTGCGGCCAACTGTGAGCCAGATGCAACTTTGCTTTCGGCCAAGTCAATGAGGGAATTCTTCAAAAACTTTGGCCTGTCCTCACAAGTCAAAACATGTGGAGTACCATGAGTATTGGGATGCAAAAAAAAAAAGAAAGGAAAATACTCTATTTTCTCTCTTTTCAGACTTTCTTACACTCTATGTCTGGTTTCTCAATGAGTGGAACTCTCTCTGTCTCCGCATCCATCACTAGCTACTGTGAGCTGGTGTTACTGTCACTGGAGCGCTAGACCTGGAGGTTTGTATAATCAGCTATGGCTTACTTTATAATCTACCTTCTTGTCAATGAAGTACCGTACAAATGTACAACACTATTGGGTGATGCTCAGAGGAAGAGCCTGTTATTCCTGATAAATGGTCATCTCCATTTGCTTGTTTTGTCCAACCAACAATCCTAAACATCTTTAATCGCAGCGTCGGTTGAAGTCGATATGCGTAGCTGGTTTTAGTTGGTGTGTGTTTTTTTTATTTGTCTTGCTAAAGAGTCATGAGGGCTCCACGTGGGCTTGTGCGGAGCTGGTTGTGCACGACACAAAGAGGAGACCGGCTGACTGGGTTTGCTGTGAAAACAACCATGACATACTGTCTGAACCTGTGTGCAACCTACAGGACATTTAAAAAGGAGCATAACGTTTAACAGAGTGTACAAAAAAAGGTTTTAGGGAGATTAGCCCATTTGTCAACCTTCTCATGATTACAATGAGTGATGAGACAATAGGCAGTAAAAGCAGCCATGTGTCCCCCGGTAGATTGTTCTGTGGTCCTGTGATTGATGCAGACACTTTGCGTGCCCTTGAATGAAAGGAAAGGGTCTTACATCTCAAAAGTCAGAAGAAGAGAACAGCTACAAAACTGATGTTTCCTCTTACTCCTTTAAAAAAAAAATGTATTCCTCTACAAGCCAACTGAAAGACACTATAATGTGTCTAACGCTAGGATATTACTAAAATGTCAGCCTTTCTAATACAATAGTAAGCAGATTAACCTTCATGCTTATTTATTTAATTAAATTTGTATTTATTTACCAGGAACAGTGCACATTAATAAACATTTCAGTTTTCACCTCGATGTACGTAAATGTGCCAGAGTTAGCTAGAGTGCTAAAAAAGAGAGTTATAAAATAAGGTCGATTGTAGTTTACAAGCGCTTTCCCTTGTGATGCCTCTTGAATTACTGTGAAGATTGAATCCTACATTAAAACCTTACTCTGCAGACCTGAGTCTGAATTCAACATAAACCTAAACCCAGGAAGAAGTCAGGACCAAAAGTTAAACTACTTTGTAAAAATGTCCTCTACACAAAGTCACATCCTGACTCGAGGGATGTCACAATACCAGAAATGTAGTCTATACACCAGTGAAATTCCACGATTCTCGATATATGATTATATGATAATGTTATTTAACTTCTTCCAATACTCATTTTTACTGAACGCACCATAATGTAACTCAATGCGACCTCCGTACATTAGCAGTTAGCTCCATGATTTAGCCGAGCAGGACTGTGCTCCCCCCCTGTCAATTTCAACACAGATTTGTTGTTTACAATGTAGCATTATCGGGGGAAATGTTTATTGTCCCCAGGACGAGGTGACGCCCTGATCCCTAGTACCTGCAGTACTGTCGAAAAACAAGTAGCATCACGTTTTCTGAATTTTGGCTTTCACTTGGTAGCAAAGTATCGGTTCTCTTGGCATCCCTACCTGACTTATTATCATAGTTACTTGGTTAGCGCAGCACGCCCACACACACACACACACACACACACACACACACACACACACACACACACCAATCTACCTCCAGCGGTTTGACTGAACTTGTGTCTGCAGCACAGAAGCTCACCAGGAGGGGAGAGGTTTCCATCTCCATCTCTGAACCGGAAAAGCTGAAGGGACCGCACGGCCCACATCTGAGACCCAGACCCCATGCGCCTTCTTCCCACAATGTCCTCTGAAATTCCCCACGCTGAGCAGAGAGGGTTCACTCGCACACCGAAAAGCCCTCATGTTAAACCATTTAAGAACCCGCTGTCTCTCCTCAAACCAACACTCCTGATCACCTCCTCCGACACAAGCTCGTGTTTCCTCAGATCGTGGCTGAAGATGGTCTGTTATTATCTTCTGAGACAAGACGATTCAGAGCACCTCTCTCACTCTCTCACACACACCCACACACTCACACACACACACACACACACACACACACACTCACAAAGATCCCTCTGTCTCCGGGGTTGATGGCGGCCAGTAATAAACTGCACTGTATGGACTACTTTTACAAGTTGAGAGATGATTAAGTCGAGACAGATAAGGTGATTGGCTGTGTGAGGGAGAGCAGTGTGTTGGGCAAAGACAGACAGTTGTTTGTGTGTGTGTGTGTGTGTGTGTGTGTGTGTGTGTGTGTGTGTGTGTGTGTGTTTGTATGCGGGATGAGGGACATCAGATAGAGGATGTGAGACCTCTTAGTTTGGCACTTGATGTGGCCCCTTGAAAAACAAAAGCAGGAATGTTTATTGAGGCTCCAGATGGCAACAGCTGCCTCACACTTGAACCTTCACTCAAAAACACACACATGCAGTGTTGAAATTATTAGCAGATTAATTGATTACTCGTGTGTCGTAAAATAAATCAGCAATTTTTTTTAAATAATCCCTACAGGGGAATGCTGAAAAGCTTCTGGCATCCTTTTCCCAGCTTTTCCCAGACAGGTAAGCATACGCACACACACGCACACACACACACACACACACACACACACACACACACACACACACACACATACCACCTCCATGTCTTCATGTACTGTAGACTCCTATCAATCACACGTCAACTAGTGAACACAGAAGCTACTGCGCCGCACAGCGACTCCCAGTGCCGTCTGCAGGCCGAGTGCGCCGATTCTCACAGAGTCCAGGCCAACATCAAGCCCTGCTGGACAGCGATCAGACAGGGAGCAGGAAAGAGAGTGGGGTTGCCAGATAAAACAGAGGATTGCCAGTTTGTGCAGCAGCTTATATGCATGTCAAGCTACAAAGAGGAAACCATAACACGTGCTCTCATTCAACCACCCCATCGCTCTATTTGGTGGTACAAACAAGAGTTACCGGTGTTGAATGAGAGTAAAAAGCTTAAAAAGCTGATTTACCTGTGGAAAGTTGGTTTTGATAAGATACCTCACTTGCACAGAGTAGCCTTTGCAAATCCTCCCACTGTGGCCTTTCAAGTTATTTCATGCATGTCTAGTTAAGTAGAGAGAGACTTGGCAAACAGCAGATGAAAAGAAAGCCCATAAGGCACCTCTTGCCTCCTCCGATCAGTCCAAGAGGCAGTTGGTCGAGCGCAGCCTGATGTTCACCTGATGTTTTTCTTCATTTGGACTTATTTCTGACAGCTCTGTGTTCCGTGATCACATAACGAGAGTTGCATTCCGCGTTGCCGAAATGTCACAGCGTGCACTTTTCAAGCCTCAGCTCGACGCAACCAAAGCTAACAGTTGTCCTTTAAAAGGTTAATGGAAAGAAAGTCTGGTGCTACGCCTGGATTCATGTTGCTATTATTCACGACCGCAAAACGTGGGATCAGACTGATCAATGGTTGACCCCCCCCCCCCTCCCCCCCCCTTCCAGTTTTTGTGCTAAAGTAAGCTAACCAGCTGATGGCTGTTGCTTCAAATTTAACGGAAAAACATGAGAGTGGGATTGATCAACAAGCGGATTTCCCAAAATGCCGTCGTACATCCTTTAATCATCCCCTGATCTCAGGTGAGGAAGATTGTCGGTTATCTCTCTGCATGTGCTAACGGGAGAACAGCTTGCTACTGAATTTTAGAAAAGGAATCACATTAATCAACCTGAATAAGACGATGCATCATTAACGTGAACTAAAGACATACTGTATGTGTAGGTGCACTTTGGGACTCTGACCACTGGCCCCGATTGTCAACCTGCCAGTGAGGCCGGTCTTCAAAGCACAAAACAACTCCCCGCTGATTAACCAGCTCCAGCTTCTTCACGACAACAACACCGTCAGCTACATCATTACCGGCTTACAAAGCAACTCAATTACGCTTCATCCTGACACCTCTGACAGGATTTCGGCTTCCACTTGTGTGTACGTTAGTGTGAAGGGCCTAAGCAGCTGCCAAAGTGAGCAACGGCGGGCCGCAGTCAGACAAAGTGAGCATGCGGGAGTCTGGATGGGTTTCTTCATAAAGCCTCCGACTTCAGGTGAAGGGGCAATCGCACACATTAAAGACAAGAGCCTGTGTTAGCCAACGCTCTATACTGGGAGCGTGAAGTGTGCTGTGTGGAAGAAGAGCACTTAGCTGCTCCAGCTACAACCAACACATCTCTAACCCACGACGTTTTCACTCTTTTCTTCTTCTTTGTGTGTGTGCATGTGGGCGTGCATACTGGTATCACTCAGCGCGTTATCTCTCAACACAAGATGAAAAACACACCTTTGCTGTTAATACACTCGTGGCTTGATGCGCTGCTACAGTTCCACCAGGACAGCGAAAGCACTCCAGTGTAATGGTTTTAGACACAAGGCACAGAAGCAACAGCGGCTGGCTTTTCTGCCGAGCATTAAACAAAGCTGTCGACGGCAAATTCTGCTGTGTTTAAGAATTCATATTTTTCACATGCCCGGGATTCTTCTGATTCTTCTGAGAGTTCACGTTCATAAAATGCTAAACCACAAGAATGACGTGGTGCATAATTCAACTCGTCCTACAGATGGAGGAGTTATTCTGCAGCGCCGTGTGTTTCAGTGCGTCCACCTCACCTCCACCTGCGTCATCTATTTCAGAGTCTGAGTTTATGGCTTAAGAATCGTAAACTTGTGTCATGAAATCATAAAGTAAAAAAAAAATGATAAAAGTAGGGAGCGTTAGGTTTCACATTGCACAGTGCAAACATATTAGGGGAAAACAGAGCCAAGGAGAGCATCAAACAGTCTTTGCATTTAACAAGAGACCGACTTCTTTTAGACGCATGAAATTATTGTTTTACTGTACAGTAAATATGGCACAGCTGACTTAAACTAAAACATAAACTGGGCCTCTTTTTTTTTTCTCCCCAGTGTTATGAGGGGGAACACCATTGCTTTAAATACTTTGTTAATACATAGGTACACATGGGAGTACTTACGCACTAGCCCAGATGGTGGACCCTCTAATTTGAAATCCAAGGGTATAATTAAGAGACAAAAAAATTAAAAAGGAAAGCATGAGGATTTGCTGCTTCGACATGAAAAGCGGCACAAATTACAGCAAGCAGAAGCTCGGTTTGTGTGGTCACCGTTATTAGATCTGCACATTCAAACTAAATATTTAAGAATGGGGATCCGGCTGTGACTTTGGAGTTCTGCCGATAGACGCACACATATCCCTGCGTATTAATCTGAATTTGACAGTAAATTAAAAGGGTTGATATCAGATGACTGAGCCAAGGGTGCAGAGTTTATTATTTCTGGGAGGAGGAGGGGGGCTGTATGTTTCCATTAAAAGACACAATAGCCAGTAATGCAGTGCAGTCCACAGTGATAGGCAAAAACATCGTAAAGATGTTCTGCCATGGCTGTTGGAAATGGGACCAATCAAAAAGACTGCTTGTGTAAACGATCGGCAGCTGATGCAGAACAGGTAAACACACCGCGAAGAGAAGCGCGGAGCGTGCTGGAGAGTCCCGTGCGTAAAAGCTGCCGGTTTGGGTCACACGCCCGTCGCATCCCTGATTATATAAAAAAACGCAGCTTTCAGAACAACACTACATCGGTTCCAGATGTTTTTGGAGCTCTTTCCAGACTTACTTGGAGCCCTGTTTGGTGTATTTTGTGTCACGGGGACTCTCTACAGGTCCGAGGACACCTTTGGATGCAGTGTTTACCCTGTAGGTGTGGAGGCAACACTGGAACTGTGGTCTTATCGGAACAGTCACTCCGCTCACATTACCTCACTCACATAACAGCCAAACAATTTCTCCCCCCATTTTTTTTTTGGCCGCCCTCTGTAAACACCACCAAGTAAAGACATCGTGTAGTTTGGGAAACAGTGTCGTGGTAGGATTTGGACCAAAACGATGAACTGTAAATTAAGTTATGTGACATGTTCCATCCCAAATTGAAACATACTTAAATTACATAACTTTAACATTAAAATCAACGAACTCTCACGTGGGTGTTGCACAATTTCTGACAGGATAACAGCCTGTCCGGTGCGCAAAAGAGCAACTTTGGAGACGCTTTCGACCACGCAGATATTCGCCGGAATGCATCCACAGAAAAGGCGAGTGGAAAAGTTTTTACTTACCGGTGTCGAAAACACTAAAAGCCGCAGAAGAAATAGCCCCAGCGAGGAGAAGAGCAGATGTGACTGTCCAGGAATCCATCGTGTGATTAAAGAGTCTGAGCTGGCTCTCAGGTGAAGTGCAGCCAGACGGACGGATGCGCAGACCGGCGAGCTGGTGGACTGACTGACTGACTGACTGACTGACTGTCCGGGTCTGTGCAGGAGTCGCTCTTCGGTCGGCGTTAAAAGTCCCTGAACTTCAAGGCAGGTCCTACAGCCACTACTACACTGACACCACAAAGACGGGAACAGATAGTAGAAAGCAGGGATCCTATTTCCAACCCATGTGACAGGAAATAGGGGCAATAGATTCAACCTGCAGCGCTGGGGAAGCAGCGGAAAGAACGGAGGAGGAGGGAGGGAGGGAGAGAGGGTGGCGCTGCTGGGGTTGGAGGCTGGACTCAGTGGTGCGATGAACAGCAGGTTAATAAAGTATGAACTGATTTTGGAATATCATTCCAAACCTATTCCACTGTTAATAACTAACTTTAAGCACCACACAGCCATCGTGCATTTACTATTAGGCAGTGGCGGCTGGTGGAAAATGTTCTTGGTAGGGCTGTGCCACATCCAATCAATTTCAGCAAACATCCCAGAATGATTTAATGCAAACAAATTAAGGTATCAAACGCGCATTACTACTTTGCAGTTAAATATTTAACATTTATTCCAACACGAAAAAAAGCAGTAAATAACACTTTCACAAACACGTCAGGACATCTTATTTTAGTCACCCTCACAGGGAGTTCAGTATAATATAATATATATAACATATAATAATATTCTGTATAATATAATAATATATATATATATATATCATATAATATTCTGTATAATATAATAATATATATATCATATAATATTCTGTATAATATAATAATATATATGTCATATTCTGTCCCCGTTGTTTTAAAAAGATAAATAAGTTATTATCATGACGTCATCCAGCTAGTCAAACCTGTCTGGTGTACAGCTAGTAGAGAAGCTTCATGTACTGCTTCTCTTTCCTGCTAGTCTGCTGTCTGATTGTGAGGTCAGGCTGATCTGGGATCAGCTCTTTCAGTAGTTTCTCCTCTCAGTTCTCCTCTCAAACGGGTCTTGGAGGAGTAGTGCTCGCGCTGGCGCTCTCCTGTAGAGACTTCTCCTGACGAGAACGCGCAGCTTGGGGCAGGAAAAAAACTGCCCCAAGCTGAATCTATTTGAGGACGCTGATTGGCTGAATTGTATGTCACTCATTTATATCTTTACTCAGCATTGGCTAAACTGCTTTATAGACCCGCCTCTTTGGGGCAGTTTTTCCAGCGCCCCAGCCAGCTGAGACGTGCACACACAGAGAGGAAGAGCAGACAGGCAGAGAGGACAAGCAGGAAAAGCATATATTTACCGCAGATATCATATTTTACACATATTACTGGGTGATTCCATGTTTCAAAAACACAAATATTGACAATTTGTATAGTTTATTTTTATTTTAAATTTTATTTTTATTTATATTTTTATTTTTATTTTTATTTTTATTTTTTGTAGCTCTAGGGGGGGCGGCGCCCTAGCGCCCTCTATGGACCAGCCGCCACTGCTATTAGGTCTCTACATTAAAAGGTATAGAAGTGATGCTACAGGAGATATCAGATCAGAACAGTCCACTGACATGTTATGCAGTACCAGTGACGCACAATAAATCCCGTCTGGTGGCAGAGGCGTAAATACAGACAGTGTCACTGGGGCCCTGGGGTGGAGGGGCCTATAGAGAGAGTAGGCTCTCCAAAAATGTATTGTACTGGATGGAGAAAGGGCCCAGATTGCCACCTCGCAAATATGCAATATTGAGTGTGTGTGTGTGTGTGTGTGTGTGTGTGTGTGTGTGTGTGTGTGTGTGTGTGTGTGTGTGTGTGCGTGGGGAGAGGGGGTTAGTTGGTAGAAATCTATAACATATGCTTAAAATATGCTTATTGTACATCAACTATAACAAATATATATATTTACATTACACAACTATTCAATCCAACAACAAATATATTTTACATCTAAATATTTTTTGGTATGCAATTATGATTTCTGGGTAATACGTACGTTGATGTTGTCCAAATGTTTAGTTTAGGCACAACATCTGTCAAGACTGACAAGCTGAGCACATCTGCAAGCTTTTTTTTCCCCCTTACATGCCTCTCAAACATAAAAGAGGCATGTAAGGAAAGACGGCAGCGAAGCTCCGTAAATTACATTCTTTGGGCTTTTTTTCTTTTATAAACAATTGCCAGCCCACGCTGTGTGTGTGCTTCACAACTAGTATCTAGCGTGCTGTAGGGCCCGTCGTAACAGCCTTACGCCACTGTCGGCTGTATATGGGAGTATTGTCTTGATTTTTTATGTTGGGGTCTAAATCTAATTGGGGGTCCATTACATTCGGAGACCCCTGGGTTACGACATACAGTACTCAATTATAAAATGCACACAAAGGCAAGTCAAAGGCAGTACGTCATTTTAATAGCTATATTATGGAACAGGGGGGAGTGGTGAGGGAGAAGGATTTGCACACACCGTAAGCCCTGTGGCTTAATAAAGAAAAGATTAATTAAGACGTGGGTGGGGAAATTATTTTTTTTATTCCTGCGGCAGGAGTTGTGATCACAAAACATTTAAGTGTTTTTTATTTTTTATTTGTCTGCCTAACATTTAATCAATAGAAGTGAGTCCCTGGGCACAATTTTTGGAGAATCACTTTTTTTCTGGTGCGATTTTTAGTTGTTGATGTCCACAGTTAGTTATTAGATCATTCTAATCCACAGCGATGGGTGAGGTGTTATATTTTAAACTAAAACAAACAAGCAGATTATGTTAACATTTCTGGTATATAATGAATGTAATGTACAATACATTAGAAAATAAAACCAGAATGGGGAAAAAAAATACTAATTGTACTCCTTGGATGATTTTTTTTCCTTCAGATGTGTCCATTAAAGCCTTTCTAATCTTACTCACTGGCTAGAAACAGGAGCACCGTGTGTGTGTGTGTGTGTGTGTGTGTGTGTGTAAACCCACTGACGGTGCTTCTCACCTCTTTGCCATCTCACACCGACGGTCTCATCGTCAGTGTGAAACAGCACCCTCGTGTGTTTCCCTGCGAGCAGCATGCAGCACCATTGAGAAGAGTCCACGGCATCAAACAGCAGCCAGTTGGCCTAAAAATAGAAGATCCAGTATGAGCTCACCACTCTTGAGGAAAAGGAGGCCCAACATGTATTTTGCCAAAACCGACGGGGTTGAGATGGGGAGCACTGGGAAAGTAATCTGGCATGACGTGTGCCCTTTCCAGAGACGGAACTGTGTGGCTTAGAGACGCTGGATGGTAAAAAAAAACTGCACTTACATTACAGCGAAAGATGGTTTGGGAGAAACAATTTAACCATACTGACAGTTTACTCAGATGTTTAACCTTTTCTGAAACGAGCTGTCAGTCCAAAGTGACTCTGTATTACATATCCCATTACGTTTCCCATCAATAACTAAGTATACTTACTCAATTACTGTACTTGAGTATCATTTTGAGGTATTTTATTATTCTCTACTTTATATTTGGCTAAAAAAATATATTTTTGGAAAACCGCCTAGACAGTAGTAAAATAAACACTTAAATGTGTGTTTTTGGATGTTTTCTTCCCACTAGTGTGAAAGTAGTAAAATAAAAATAAATGTTTTTGCCTGATCCAATGATTCATTACAAATATTTGTAATATTTTTACTTTGAGGGAATGCTACTTTTAACTGAACTACGGACCTGAATACTTCATCCGCCACAGTAGCCCCCATGCATTGCTATCATTATTTAGCATGTGACATGTTATGAGTGTGTGCTCACACAAAGCAGCCTCAGTGCCCTCAGACTATTAACTATATGATCATTAACCTGAATTGGAGTCCTGTCATTACCTCCCATCTTCCCGGAATGCTATCAGTCTGTGATGCTGTGCACTTGTGGTAGCAAGGCCTCCTTTGTCTTCTTTGTCTGTGTGTGTGTGTGTGTGTGTGTGTGTGTGTGTGTGAGATCACATGTTGGACATGTCTACACACGCTGCCTGGCCACATTCCTTGTGGTCTGCTGGAGTTACTGTAATTCTGCTCTGTCTTTTCTTTGCTCTCTCCAGATAAAACTCACCACTTCCACACATGACATTCACACTTAATTATTTTCGGGCACTTCGCCTTTTAGACTGCTCGGGCTGTTTTTCATTGGGTTGAGAACGTCGGATAACGAGTATCCAGAGTTCCTCCTCCACGCGCGTGTACATTTGTAGTGCGGGTGGATGCGGCAGCGAGAGCCCGAGCCCGCTCGCCCTGCCCGGTGTGTCCTCCCTGCTTTGTTATGCAAGACGGCGGACGGAGGTCACAGCAAGAATAATCCACCGAGATGTATTGGAAAGTAGTCTGGCATCCCTGACCTGCCTGCCAATGGGATGTTATGCGTAGCTGAATTAGAAGTTGGCCCAGATGCTTTGAATTCACAAATGTAGGAGCCAAGACTATGTCATGTCCTTGTATTCTCTTGGGTAAACATGAGCGCCTGGCCCTGAATTTTAATGCCAAAACTACGTCTCCCTCTGCGCTTTGCTTTCTCTCCTTCTTGGCATCCGAGAGAATCTTTGGTTGCATTGAACCTGAAGCTGTCGAATCTTTTGACACAGCATTTCATTTCCGATCTCATCTGAGAGAAGAGGTACACAATTGAAAGGGTCTATTCACTCAGATTACCAAAAAAAACAACTTTCCTGTCGTGGAATCAAACCAAGCAGATAGTTTTTGTGTTTCTTATTCCAGGATTGGAGTCTTTGACATTTCTGCCAGCACTTCAATAGAATAAAATGTGAACGGAAATTAATTTGTGGTGCTCACAGCATTAAAAGTGACATTTAGAAGCTCAACAGCAGCGTTTCCTGATTATTCAGGATAACTCACAGACTTGACTGTGAGCAGTGTATGCAACTGCTTTGAATTTTGGTTAAGTTACACACTCGAGTACTGAAATGCGATGAATTGATGCTCTTCTTTCTCAGACGATAGCAGACCGAATATCTTTGGGTTTTCGACTGTTGGTCGGACGAAAAACAACGGCGTGAATATATATCAGTAATGAAAGTCACAGTTCCAGCTCGAGTAAGAAGTAGTTCCAATGAAAACTGATCACAGTGCATTGTTCTGTGGAGTATCCAGTGGAACCAGGAAGTCGATTCTGGAAAGACTCCTCACCAGTGTGCAGCTTTTCCAATAGGAATGTTGGGAAGGCAGCAGAAAGCTCAGGCCGATATCACACATTCAAAACTCAGAGCATTAGTTATGTAAATATATGGTAAGTTAACTGAGCTATCTGAGCAGACAATGAAGTCACTCTTCCTCTGTGTGATTTGTCATCTAAGCTTGTCAGTACTTTGTTTAATAGCGGTGCGGCCCGCGCGCATTCAGTGTGTGTGAGCCTGTGTGTGTGTGTGTGTGTGTGTGTGTGTGTGTGTATGCCCCACTGGCAAATTAGTCGCTGATAACGTCATGGAAGGACAACACCCAGCCTCCGGTTCCCCCTCAAGTAAACACTGTTAGCTCTGTCAGCACTGTTACTGCTGTTTGCACTCTGAGTGCTGTTAGCTGCTAGCCACTGGCTCAGCCTTTGCCATGTTGAGAGCAATATGGCAAAATGCAATTCAGCACATTTAAACACCCGAGCACATGAAAGAAATCAAAGGGTTCAAATATGTTCTTTTGATAAGTATGATGGAAATTCGCTTCTGAGGTTAAATTTAGCTAGATTTTTTTTCTCCCTCCATGACATCACCACGGTGTCCGGATCATTCTCCTCAGTGCCGAAACAATCTCTGCGGTCGCTTGCCTCATTACATTAATTAAAAACAAAACACGCCGGCACACACATTTGACGCACAACGTCTCGCGTCTACTCCTATCGGTGGACGCAGTGAGTCAACGCGATTACTCAACCAAAGCATCTGGTTGTTGTCTGAAGTCTGTTCGACCCGGCCAACAAACCCCCACGCGGCCACATCAGTGTCTATATGATCCACATCATTAGTGGTTGCACACCCAATGCACATTATGGTGTCACTCTCTGACCCCGGCAAAGCTTTGTTGAGGTGGGCTCCCCTTGACAAATGACTGCCCCTGGCCCTATCTGCAGCAGTAACAACCCCCCATTCACCATCTTCTCTTAACTCCTATCCCCTACACACACACACACACACACACACACACACACACACACACACCTGTGCAGGCCCCTGAGCTTACCCGTGTTCAAAGCCAAGATAAAAGCTAACGTTTACATCCAGCCACCTGCACGCAACCAGCAGCCCCCAGCAGCACCACAAACCCTGCTCCGCCTCTCTTCGCTGACACACACAGCAGTCATCCGTCTTGCTCGGCCTCCCGGGTCTCTAATTAGGCTCCGGGTGGGTGACACCCTCTGGAATGTTTATTGTAACATTGCTCAGCCATTATCTCCTTAAAAAAGGACACAAAAAGAGAAGAAGAAATAATAGAAAGCAGGCAGAGAAAGCATGAGAGGTGGATGGATTGTTTTTGCTATCAGGACTAAATTGCTGTAAATAAGTTCATTACAACTTGGGTCTCATTGTCATGTTTCATGCGTCTTTTCTATCAGTTATGGTAACATTGTACCCTCCAAAGTAATTGAAGGTTAATATGGAGGTTATCTAGTTGGTGATAAAACTAAACATGTGTCTATAACGCACATCTATGGGACTGTAAGTACGTTCATAGGTTAAAAGTTGAACCTCAAAGCCTTGCCTGTAAACTGTGATGGATGTTTACAACTGAGAGTTTAAGTAGTAAGTTTACTGTTCGCCTGTGTTATGTCTTCCTGGCTAACCTAGGGGTTTGTTCAAAACATGTCTGACTGCCTGACTGCTTGTGTATCTTGCCCCGTCAGATTTGTATCTAAGAGGTTAACTCTGTGCGTAGAAATCATAGATTGTATAAGAAACAGACGCAGTAGTCATGACGTCACCCATTGGTTTGTGGACTGCGGTTTTGAAGCCTTGAGTTCGGCATTTTTGGCCGTCGCCATCTTGGAATTTTTGCAACCAGTGAACGGTAGTGTCCATATTTGGACTGTGGAAGAGTGACGCCGTGGTAGAGACGTTGTATACGGCTCTGGTAGCGAACTGTCAATCACAAGGTATCCACGCCCTACAACATGTTCTATTTGACTCTAAATACCATAATATACTAAATTAACTTCATGCTGTATTGAAGAAGACTTGAAAGTAGCGATTGAGACCATAAACTCATGTTTACAATGTTTACTGAGGTAATAAATCAAGTAGAGTCATTTTATCATAGACTTCTATACAATCTGAGTTATCTTTGCAACCAGAGGAGTCGCCCCCTGGTGGCCATTAGAAAGAATGCAAGTTTAGGGCACTTCTGCATTGGCTTTACTGATGATGCCATGATGACGATGGCCAATAAGTCCGAAACTTTAATGATTAATTCTATTGATTATAACTGTATTATCCTTTTATACCAGCACAGATGAGCCCATTGATATAGAATGAAGAAACATGAATATAGAAACATGTAAACTGTTTTATGATGACAGCCTGCGTGGGTTGATGTGATTGCTTTGCATTGGTTGTTTTGTTCCTCCAGCTTAAACGGAGGAAAAGAGGAAGAGAAAACTCTTGAGCACAAGATGAGAACGGCTGGTAAAACATCAACTCAGTAGCCAGCTTTTAACTACAGTGGACGCCAGCCATTCATGTTTCTCGCGCCTTGGCCACCAGCCTCAAAAGGGCAAAAATACCAAAAGACCTCAAAAGTTCCAAAACCAAACCAAAACCCAAACTTGAAGCATTTCGGCCCTTTTAAACCAGAGCCTGGTCCCTGCATAAGTGATCATTACATTTTTGGGAAATCCTATAAAACATGACTGATTTATTGGGTGATGCAGTAAAATGTATTTGAAGCAGGGTGGCAGCAATAGCAGTGGTGCTGAGAAACTGTAGAAAAACAATGGAAAGAATACACATTGGCCGTTATTCAATCAATTAGCTTTACTTTTGAATAACGTATTTAAACTAAAATGGGGTATTCCACTAAGAAGCAATATCACATACGAAAACAACAACAAATGTGGCCTGTCACGCTGGACAATGTAGTCTGCGGTGTTCTTACTGATCCATTCTTCACCGACTTCACTGTATAGCTCAACCTTCCTGATGCTTGTGATTGATGTAATAGAACAAATTGCCCTTTAATGCCAGCAACGATAAGGACATCATGGCTAACATCATCACCATCAACCTTCTTCCAAGTCAGAAATATCTTCGCGGTAACTCATCACAGCTCAGGAAAAGAGAACTGCTGGCCAGCACATCCCGCCATAACACAATGTCCCAGTGCGCCGGTTTGTGGGAATCATCCCGAGACGGATATTAGTTGTGGTGTGTGACAATGACAGCACATTTGACTCACACTAAAGCTATTTTGTGTTGGAGAATGAGACGGAGCAAATGAGTCAAATGAGAGCCTCTAAACAACAACAAGTCTTCTCTGTTGGGCTGTAAGGACATATTCTGAATATCTACTTGGGAATGGATGGCTCTGGAAAATTCTGGGAAACCTTGTTTTGCTGAAACACAACAAATACAATTAGAATGTGTCCTTTACATTCGCAAGTGGTGCGTTTCTTTTGAGAGTCTTCTGAGCCTCGTCTTCAAAGAGTTGAAGAAAGTGGTCACTACACTGAGTCAACTTCAATCCAAATGCTTTTTTTTTTTGTGCACAAACAACTCCAGGCGGTTTTAGCGTTGTGGGGTATATTGAGGCCAGACTTGTTTTTACACCCCCCCCCCCCCATGTCAAACCCGACAACATTGCAAACATCCTCTGATGGTCGTCTTTTTCGCAATGTGAGAACCACAACCCACCATATGCAAAGCGTAAACTGCTGATGGGAAACACACTTGGGGATGCAAACTTTGGTACGGCTACATTGTTTACAAGAGCTCAACAAAAAGATGAAAAGCGCCTTGACGTCATGTTTCATTTCAGCAGCTAAACAGTTCCATAGTGTCACATATCGCCGGTAACTAAATCCATGAGCCGAGTTTCAGGGCACAGGTTCCAGGAACAAAATGCATGTTTTGCAGGTTTATGGTTTCAAGCTGTGAACAGGCACAGTCGCTGCTAATACACCATGTTGGGCTGATGTCTGGCACGTCTCCCACTACATCTCAATCCCAATTATGACATGAAACTAGTCAGGGGAAGCTGTGTCCTCTAAAACTCAATTCAGAAAGCATGACAAATCCTTGGCTGCAACTCGTACTGAAACTGAAGGAAAAGCAAGTTGGGAGATTTCAGTTGGCATCCAGAGGATTACCTCGCGCTGCACAGTCAGACACAGGAGTAGCAGCAAGAGATTACTGCAGACTGCATTTGAATTGCTTAAATTAGACTTTGTTACATTCGTAATCAGTGAACTTCAGAAATGTATATCATGTATGCTTAGAAAAACGGGTTGAAACTAGGTGAAAGTATTGTACAGTACCGTATATAAAAGTTCAAGCTATTGAATTAGAAAACATGCCATACAGTTCACATGGATGGAATAAAGTACGATGAATCTTTTCTTCATTAATCGATTCATAATTTTGATAGCGCACCATGTGCTCAGACACCTCCGTGTTCAGAGCTGTTTGCAGGCTGTAGCTGCTGCAGTCGTGGGCAAAAACAGGATCGATTTCAGGTATCGTTTGACTGGAAACGCTTCTATACTACTTGGTACTGGGTTATTTCGGTCGATACCTTAAAACGTATTAGGATTAGTGAGCAAAGAAAAATGCATATTAAATACAGAGTACAGTGATGTATGTGTAGCATGTTGACAATTTGTAGTAATTACTGCATGAGCACAGTCAAAACCACTAACCGGTGACTGTCCAGCAGTTCAGAAGCCACTGAAACAAAGTGAAACTCGTCTTTCCTTCCGCATGAATATGAAGAACAAGACATTAACCTGATGATGCTGTGGCTGCTGTGTCTTCTCAATTAGCGCAGCGGGGACGGGGATATGCATACTTATGAGATCTTCAACCTTGTGGGTTTCAGACGTGCCGAGGAAGAGACAACAGATGATGAATCACGGCATTGAGAATTCATAATAATAAGCCTGCCTGCGATACGAAATGCTTATTCCACAAGCAGGAATATGCACGGGCACACACTGACAAGAACACACAGCGATACCACGAGCAAGTGTGTCTAGACAGTAAACAATACCTGCCTCAAGGGCCAAAGAATGTGGGCTAAATAGATACAAAACTGAGTGCAGAAGTCTTGAAAGTGAGATAATGTCTACAAATAAATAAATAGGATGTAAACTGAGCAGACTACCACTCGCGCCGAATGATCGCAAAAAAAAGCACTGCATGTTGCAATGACTGAATATTAAGATGTTCTTCATTAATAACAATTCGATATCTGCTCTGTTATTTTATTGTACTGTATATATTGTGCATTTCCATACTTCATATTTTATTCTACTCTGTAACTTGCTGCTGCTACAAACAAATTTCCCCCTGGGGATGAATAAAGTTCATATCTATCTATCTATCTATCTATCTAATGTCAGTAAAAAATAAAAGATGAAACGGAGGCAAGTCCGGGCTTGTATCACCTGATATGACTTCATTTGAAAAGCTGTCACTACCACTGCAGGGTTTCAGACAGTATGCGCACCCACACACTGACAACCACAAACAAATCCATAGATGAAGCTCCACGTACACAGAGCGGAGATTCCTTCTTTATCATATCTGTGCATCAGACAAGTTCCACAGTGCATGATAAGGAGAACGGGGGGGGGGGGGGGAACCAAGCGTAGATGAAAATGTGGCTTTTGAAGTTGCCTCTTTCTTCTTAGAGCTAGCTTTGGCGTAACGCAGCAAGTTAAGAAGATCATCAAGCGTAATGGTTGGGGAGGATTGCAGAGCTTTATCTCTGATGGCAAGAACAAAGTGCTTGATGATCTGGGGGGATTCTGGGGCTGGATTTGATGGGAATTCCCATGCCTGCTGGGGCAGTTCACTTGTGCTAATAGACAGGTGCTATCATAAATCTAGAGTCAACGAATTACTCACTCAGCTTTAACTACTGAGACTTAAGGTATATGGGGATAAAGTTTTCCTTTGACAGATTACATCTAGTGATAGAAGGTTCTCCTTTGGATAGAGGCCATGTAAATGTCTGGCAGTGATGTGACAATAAATTAACGACGTGGGAAAACGCATATCAAACTAGAAAGGTGCACTTAAGAGTGCAGATCTCCGCAGGTGTGTCTGCAACGACCACTGCTGTATTGTGTGATTGAATTAATAAAACTCACAACTGGCTAACCTCTCGTCTAGACACCAATGTGCTGTAAGGCGTCGTTAAACACATTTAATTAAAACTCAAAAGCAAGCGGTGATGTGTGCCGGCAATCGGCTCAAAGTCAACGTATAAGTCACTTCATACAATCAAAAACTAAATTCTAAACTCACCAAGCTGTCTGCCCACTCAGCGGCGAGGGAGTTGTGGGAAGGTACAGCAGTGTGTGCACTGGTAGTTGCGTTAGCCGTTAGCCAAACCCACCGTCCATTCTGTTAGCCGTTAGCCACGCACCACAGTCAATGGCAGTATAAAACAGGCATTAAAAAGATGTTATGAGAAAGTGTGAGTCACCGGAACCATGAGAGGTCCCTTGAGCATGCATCCATAACTGGGCACCGGAATATTTTTGCAGCTTGCTGCAGCAGAATGCGAGATTAGCCGTGGACAGACACAGGGTTGTACGCTCACTCACAGACTCACAGATTTTTCTATTTTTTAAACCTGTTGCTATGAATTCAAGAGATGTCAAATCCTAAAATGTCTGTTACCTTTGCCATCTCAGTATTGAGTAAATAAAAGACCGCACAACAATAAAAGATGTGGCTTCAAATGGGATCCGATTGAAGCAGATGAAACAAAATCACAAGAGCTGCATGTTGCGGTAAAAAAACAAAAAACAAAAAAAGGACTAAGGAGAGCAGTGAAGCAGGGTCACAGGAAGTTGTGTTTGGCAGGAATTAACTCCTTCAAAGGGAAACAAACAACCACGACAGAGCAAAAAAAACGATATCTTTGCATGCTGAGAAGAAGCGCCATGGTGCACATCCTTATTCATGAGGACACTTGATCTGTGCACAAAAAGCTTTTGAAAATGGTTTGTATTCTTTTCAGTTGGAAAATCAGAGGGGAATGTTGTTTGAGGATTATCGCCACTAAAATGATTTCTCAGGATGAGAATGAGCTTTGAAAATATTTCCCCTCCAGGCAAATAAAAGACGAACGCCAACAATTCTTTATTTATTTTCTCCTCTCACTTCGCTTTTGTCCGTGCCCTCCACTGCTTTGCATTTGAATCACTCCGAATCGGGAAAATCGCTTCCACCCAGTTGTCGTGTTTATGAAAACACAAGTTTCCAAGAGCCTGCAATGAATTTATATTTGGTACGAGCTACGTAGTGCATCTCACTCCCCCTGGCAACGTGCCCCTCCACAAGCTTTCCATGGAGGTTTGTCTCCCCAGTTTCCACACTGCCGACTGATTGATTTGCTCTTTAATGGCTTCCTGTGTTGGGCATGGTCTAGGACGAACATCTGTAAGGGTGGATTGGGCATGCTGCGGCTGTTTTGCTCTGCTACGCTCATCTGCGGTGTAGTAAAGTGAGGTATCTGCCTTTTCTGTGGCCTGGGAGAATGACGTGCTCCATTATAAAAAGAACTGACTCCAATGAAAAATGAGCCTCGGGTCCCAACGGCCGCTGGTCGCTGAGTGGATTACATTCCCTCAGGGGATGAAGTTCAGCCTCTGATGTTGATGACTGAAACGGGGGAACACTAGTAGCTGGCCTGTGTTAAAGTTATACTGTGTTTTTATGTCAAGAGCAGTTAGTGTTTGAAGGGAAACTTCAATGAGTCCTCAAACAAGCCGAGGTTCAGCTTTGGGTCGCGCAGCGGACTTCACTGCTCAGTCTGCGTGCTTGGTTTGAGCCAGACTCAACAGTGACCGCGCACTTTTTGAACGGCACCGGTCCCGGTAGTGAATTTCCCATCCATTTTGATACATTGACGTTTTAGAAATTCCGAATATAAAGAGTTTAATCATTGAACCAACTACGAGATGAATCGTGACCATAAAATATGTGTACATGAATATTTTAAAAGTGAGTGAACTACTCATCCCATAAACCACCGTGAATGGCGGCTTGCCACATCTAAAAACTCCCAAAATATTTTTAAACTAACCGTTGTCAATGTAAGATGAAGACAGATTCCGCAACTGCATTGCTTATTTATCGCCGCGGGTATTGTGGCGGGTATCTTTATAGCTTCATGTCACCCAGCCATTGAAAATGACTGGTAGCCTGTTGCTGTGTCACTCATAGTGTGTAAACACAGCGCTAGCCGTTTGTGGTAAACATTTCCATTAGTAGTGTCGTACTCCATGACATCGCAAATAAAACATTGATATCGTTCCGATTTGTGGTTTCTACAGGAGCATCGTTTCTAATGTAACAGATTGGTAACGCTTGTTAATATCCCAGTAAATTAAGCTTTTGAATATTTAGAATACGTAGAATTATTCTTTAATTGAGCTTTTTTATTCTAGGATTGTCCTATGTTTGTAAAGCAGAAAACATTAAAATAAAACAACATTTTGACAAAAAAATATTTGTATCAACCTTAGAAATAGCTGACTTTGCTCAAATAGAGTCATCAGCATTGCAGCAAGTGTTGCCAGAAACAAACTCAAACACAAAACTCTGTTTGGGCAAACAACTTAATCCTGAAATCCATCTTTATTTCAACCTACGCCTTGAAATTAGGAGTTAACATCAGAAGGCAATGCTGAACCATGAGGTATTAGGAGGTAAGGGACAAAGCACACCTGCAAAGCTGGAGCTGACATAAATTACGAAAAATAAATAAAACACACCCAAAACAAAAGCCTCATCCAAAAGCCACTTCAGAAGCCTTTCTTCATAATCCAGGGATGTGGAGCAGATCTGAGGAACGGGAAAAGTCCCACTTGAAAGCAACAGGCTTCCACAGAACACATTCGTATTTACTCGCGTTTGAATTTGATCGGGCTAATTATGCCGGGTTGTTGGGATGCTAAGCGAGCGTAAACATTCGGGGTTAGAACAGGCCCCCACAGGGAAACGAAACCCCCTCTACTTTCATCCATTTGCAATTAATCAGCATCCGACTCTGCAAACAGACGCAGCGGCTTGCTCCATTGCCTCTCTCGTAAGCTTTGACTGACACATGAAAGCATGTGTCAGTCAAAGCACATGAAAGCAGGGAAATTTAGGAGATTATACAGCGAGTGAGTCAAATCTGAGCGGATACTGTAGAAAGACCTCAGACAGCGGCACACGGGGAGGGCTTTAGTCGTCCTTTGTGAGGGTATCGGGACCCGTTTCACTACACATGTGAAGTGGGTGCACGTGTACTTATTTACGCTCGTAAAAAAAGGACATTAATGTGTTTTTACGTGAAAAAAAACAATACGGTCCCCATGAGACCCTGAAGCATGACGGAGCAGCAACAAACAGTCAAGTGTCTGCAGGAGCCGCTAATGGATAGAGCACTGCACAACCGCTAGTTAGGACACACTGTACACACGAGCCACACTACTTCAAAGCCTTCGAGGTCCAGCAGGCCACGTTATTTCAATTAGTCTCCAACAAGAAGCCTTCTTCTTCCCCAGCCGGACCCCCACCTATCACTCCCAGGGATCAGCCTCACAGGACCCTGTCAGTCTGCTTCCTTTTTTTACCCCCCCCCCCCCCAACCCACTAGAGCTTTGTTTTGGAAAAGTTGAATTGAGTCAGGTTCAAAGTAGAGGAGAAGACCGCGGAGTAACATGAGATGACAGTCTGTCCGGCGGGCCATGTGGCCGTGCCAGACGATGCATACCTGCTGGTCTGAAGAGGGGGAAAAACTCAATATCATTTAATGATTCCTTCATTGATTTCTTTTAGGAAAACATTTCTAGATGCAATCAATTAATGTCTTCAAATACAGATATGTAGCAGTGCAAGGAAAACAAGCAAGTGTTGACACAGTTCAAAGACTTCACGTGACCTTTATGTTACATTTGGCTGCATATGGGTTCAAAGTCTTTCAACCGAAAAGATGATCAGGTTCGCTTCACATCTGACGTGAACACATCTGGTATTATTTTAAACAGGAGAAGGGAGTGTTGATTGTCATGTAGATATCCCATGTGTAGTATTTATACAGTTCTCTCTCTATCGGAAGACCATGTCATGCAAAAAACGTGAAACAATAAGCATTTTTTTTTTTCGTCTTTGCCTCAATCCTAACCCCCAAGCGCCATTTGCCACGGCCTGGAGGTTGTCCAAACAAAACAAGAGGGAAAACAACACGCCGAAAGCCTCACGTGCCCCTGAGGGGTTCTCCCGATAAGGTCAACAGGTCAAGAGAAGATTGCTTGTCCTAACAAACAACATATACAATATGATTTCCAAATGCTGGGCTCTAAACACATTCGCTGCCACAGGCTGCACAGTCGGAGGTTTCATTGTGGAGCGTTCAGTGTTCAGCAGGTTTGTTCTTGAGTCACCATCTTGTCCTCCCTTTTCTCCCTGAAAATACAAACGAAAGCAGAGTCACTGAAACAACTTGAGAATTTGAGGATTCAAATTAGAAGGCAACCAACTAGAAGGAGCATTTTCTTCATTTATTTTTTACACCACCAGTTCTAGTTAGTTATGTTCTCACTTCAGAGCGGATTATCCTCACCTGTCCAGAGTTATTTTGGGGGCATAGCCATCCAGTCTGCATGCCCTGCTGCTTCACGGGAGCTGAATATGTGACGCAATGAGGAACGCTTGTTGAATCAAAAGTGACCGCAGGAAAATTGTCTGGTGACCCTGCATCAGGGCAGGGATCGTTTCCAATTTGATTCTTAATAACGGCACTTTATCGCTTTTATGAATAGTGTTTCATTAACGGTGCAAAGCGGGGACATGAATGCGCCTCATGAGCCCGCCCAGGATATTTGAACGAGGAATGCATTAGTTGTATTTTTGGCATTTATGTCCACTACCTTTGCAGCGGAGATTAACAAAGCTTTGAACAAGCAGCGACACGTGTTGCTTAAAGCAAACTGGCTGTTTGATTAAAGCATTTTACTCAATCTGTATCAGATAGAACAATTTGTTTAGATTGTGCATGTTCACGTTTCCCCCCCCCCCCCCAAGTCCGTCTTAAAACATACACACACAGTAGGTGCATTGAAAGAGTTCTTGGTCGTCGTAATTGCTCCTCCTCTCTATACTGAGCGTGGAGAAGAAGTCCCTCCCTAAAAGCATGTTCAATTGGAGGAGATAGGGAGCAGTCCTCTCTCTCTCTGCAAAGATGCACACTGAAGTTCAGCTGACGCTAATATGAGGCTTCAACCATTTTGGTTATCTTCCAAAAGTTACGGCCTTTATAGTATTAATCCACCCCCCCCCCCACCTCAGCTCAGCAGGGTCACAATTAAATTAAATTCAATGGTGCTTTATCGGCATGGAAGTTTCAGTTTTTGTTGCCAAAAGAGAAGACCATCTCAGTGCTGCTGAGCGTCATTTTTACACAGAACTCGGACTGTGGATTTGATCCTCCATCTCTTTAAGGCATGTTAGGAAGGGATCTCCTAACGGCCAGTACGAACAGGAGCAGTGATAACAGTAAGCAAAACAAATTCTGCTAATGGTTACTAATACCTAAAAAAAGCAATACCAAGCATGCCTGGGATGAAAGTGGTATCGTTTGCCCCGCAGCACATCAGCCAGTAGCTAAAGTGCCGTAAAGAAAAACAACTTTCATGACGAGGGAAGGAGGGGAAAGAGGTATTGCCCAATATGTCATCACTTCATCATTTTATCCTGTTAGACATTTGTGTGATATTGTCAAATTCAGCATATGAATTATTGTGTTACGGACAAAAATGTTTTGTGTAAGGTCACAAAATACCGGACGGCCGTAACAACCCGAAGAAATAATTCCTCCGGTATTCCACTCAGAGACCACCATCAATGAGTCAAAGTACTGAGAGGCTGACAGGAGGCTTTCAGATCTCATCCATGATCATTTGTTGACCCTGTGATATTTTTCAACTTCTGCATCGTCCCATCATATCTATTTCAGATTTCCAGGCATTTGGTTTGCTAAATGTGCTTCCTCCCGCACTCCTTCGATCCATTTTGAACCCTAGCCAGGTTCAGACAAGCCCCCCCCCCTCTACCTTTTTGATGTGTCATATAGCAGAAATGGAGCAGACACAAACGCACATACACACAAACAGACTCGCATCTTATGGTGTAATGACTTTCTTACTCCTGTGGTGAGCTGCCAGCAGACCTGTTGAAACCTGCGGCGTAACCCTAGAAGTGGAAAGTACCCCTGCAAGTCTGAGTCTGAGACACAGGTTACTGAGGCACAGGAGGCCTTCGCTATCTACCTGTCGCACACACACACACACACACACACACACACACAGAATTCTTTCCCCCAGACACGCAACCCAGACATGATCTGAAATCCAGTAAGACCCCCGCTACTTCCATCCTGCTATGCTTCTGATGTTGGGAGGAATCAATGTGTCTGCACTTGTCGGTGTGTGTGTGTGTGTGTGTGTGTGTGTGTGTGTGTGTGTGTGTTCATGCATGTCAGTGTGACCACTCACACTCAAGGAATGTATAAGGTTTCTCTTTACACATATAGACTACTGTATACATGCAGCCTCAGTAGTTTCCTGTCTATGTGTGTGTCTCTCCTCTACAAACTAGCATATGTACCAGCATGTTGCGTGTGTGTGTGTGTGTGTGTGTGAGAGAGATCACCTCCCTCACATCTGCCGACCTCTTGACACTCTCCCGTCTCTTTTCACACCTGGCCTCCCGTGATCAAGGCTTCAGGGGAGGGCAGGTGTGCTCGCTTCTTGCCCTCACGACTTGAAAACACAGCAGTTTCATAGCCCGCTGGCCCCCCCGAGTGCTGCTGGGAGCGGAGGCTGGCTCTTGACTCCTGACATCCATCTTTTTTCATCCTCTGTCGGAGTTACGGCGAGGGGAAAGCCCAAAATGAAGTCTATGAGCCCATAAAAGGGGCCTTTAATTTGCTTGTATACGCCCAAGGAGTACTGTTAGCCTCATGTGTCTCTGGACTGCAGTCATGATCCCACAGGGTATATGGGTTTCTTTGGTTTGATCAGATCAGAGAGAAATTTCATGAGTAACGGTTAAGAGGCTGGGACATGTTGGACTTCAAACGGGCAGGTGGGATTCATTGCTGTTGTGTCTTTGTTGGCACTGCAAAAAAAAAATTCGCTACTGAGAGGAAATGGGGGAGGGAAGAAGACCTCTAGCTATGGACCGGTTTTCACAAGGTATCAAGTGCCTCCTATTTCCAACATATCATCCATCTATTCACAGACAGAATGAAAGATATACGGGCGGCTACGGCCGGAGACCTACCAAACAAAGCCATATTATTATTATTGTTTGTTTTTGTTCAATACATTTACATTATGTAATTACCTGTCTGTATATCAAATACACACAAGGAATTCACTGGAATCAATGCATGTATATGGAATCCAATTCATATTGTAACTTAATCACATTGATATCAGCCTCACGTCAAACTGTGCACTATATTAACCGTATTGCTAACTGTACTGCTTTATATTAAACACGTTCGTCTGACGAAACACGGGGTGCTTTTATTGTGAAGCAGTCACAGGAAATGCAGTGAATGCGCTAACCGCCTTCGTTCATCAAAAATGCGTTTACAAAACAGGTCGGCGGTAATTTTTTGGCAAGAGGGACCAGCCTCAACGAGTCGGTAGATGAAGAGCTGCGGGCGACAGGCTGCACACCGACAACTTCTCAGCAAGACAACCGCCTCATTTCACTGTGGAAAACTACTACTGTCGTCTTCATGAAAACTGTAACGTTACTGTAAACAGATGCAACACTTTCTGACAAAGCAGCTGCTGAAGTGGAGGAAGTCAAACATGTTGTAAGTAGATGGAAGATGACATATGATAACTGACACCTACGAATGCAGCTTTTTTTTAAATTGAGAGAAATAATTCATCTGCAGCAGCAATCAAGTGTAAAAGACAAATGGGAGAGGGCATTATAAATCCTAAAACTCATTTTGATAGTATTTCTTGTTTCCTATATTGGATCTTGTAGCACCAGTGGAATAGAGGAATTTATTTGACCATGATGTGTGGACCCACCTGTTTTGCTTCCTGTTGTGCAGGTGGATCATTACTCCCACCGTGACCAGCGCTGAGAGGGAACCAACGGCGCCAAGTACAAACCCCACGTTATTAACTGTGAAGATAATAACAACAAAGAAATCAGTCAGCGCTACCAGCCATTGATCCTTCTACACGATCCATCCGTCCTCCACAGCTTTTAATATCTGGCTCAATAGAAAAGTCAAAAGGCAACCTGGGAAGCATTAGAAGTAAACACATGAGGGGAAAACGATGAGGGAAGAGAAGATAATGCTCCATTAGTCCCACAGCGGGGACAGTTGCAGGATGACAGCAGCACAGTGGAGAGCGCAACAAGAGACATCCGGAGAGAACACAACAAAACAACAATAAATACTCAAACAGTGAAGGTATAATAACAAAAGCTAAAAATACAATATAATCACATTATAGGGTTACAGGGTTCCTTTGAGCAAGGCATCAGGGGGAGCTGCTCAGTAGAGGACTGTGGTTGAAGCTCCCAGGTAAGGATGGGTGTAACAGTTAGTGCACATATAGGTGTGGCTGAATTATACGATGCATGTTCAGTGTTTTATCTGGGTAAATAAAGGATTAAGGAGCAAAAAACTTGCTCGACCAATTGAGTTTTTTTCCCCTGTGAACGTGGTAGCCACAGTGTCGGCCTTTGACTCCTCACAAAAACAATAGCTGTGACTACGGTTAATGTATTTTATTATATTTAACCTTCACTTAGCCAGGCTATTCCCATTGCGATCTTTAATCTCTGTTACGAGGGGGTCCTGGACGAGATGGCCGCGTAAAGGTTTCCCCACATTAAAACACAGATACCTAAAAACAAAACAGTTACAAACAATATAAAAACATAAACAAACGTCACATAAGAAGGGTAGACAGACTTAAAACAAAACCAGCAATTTGCGTCCAAGAATTCAGTGTCTGGACAAGTACAGTCACTGCTCAAATGATCCTTAATCCTGTTTTTGAAATCTTGCATGTTTATAAAATATTCCAGTTTAAAATGTCTCTGTAGCTCAACCCAGGTTGAGGGTGCAAAGGCTTTAAAAAAGACGACGTACCGTATTTGTCTTTATAAAGACATAAAGACACATAAAGAGCACCTTGCTGGATGGACTGCTTCAATTTGCTAGATTTTCCCACTAGTTGCCTTAACATTGTCTGCACTTGATTTGGTAATATTGTGATCAAATTAGAACATCTGAAATGTTCCTCTGGGTCGTGGCAAGTTCAGTGAACTGCTTTCCAATATATTTGACTATTTATACAGTAAACTGAGCCAGGAGTTCTTCTTTAAAAGGCAGGCAAGTATACAGACGTTTCGGAGGAAGATAATTATCAGAGTACCGTCATCCTCTAACGCATGAATGCACGGACATATGTCAAGTGTGGTAGATGTTTGTCAGGTAAGCACTGCAGGTGCTGGTCCTTTTAAAAATGCCATCAGCCTTGGAACATCAAACGAACGCAGGCATGCAGAGAGGCCCAGTGAAATACACACCCACGTGTACAAATATCTCCTGAAGTTTCTAAACCAATCACTTTCGCTACCCATGGCCAGGCCTTGGATGCAGCAGCACGGGCATCAAACTGATGGACGCCGAAGCCTTCGGCATCAGTGCGACAAGCTGCAGAGTATTATTGTAGCGGGAACACGTGGAGGACTGGCAGTCAATCAGTGATAACATTAAACCTTTTTTTTTTTTCTGCTTGCAAAATCCCGAAGCCATCTCATTAATCCACTGTAACTACTCCCCTCCCGCTTTATTGATCAAAAAATAAAGCGCCAGGGAGGGATGGCACTCACTTTGGTCCATTACATTTCCAGTGAGAGGGGATTAACACATGACAGACTTCATGGGGTTGAAAGATGGTGTGTATCAGTGGCGGCTGGTGGAAAATGTTCTTGGTAGGGCTGTGCCACATCCAATCAATTTCAGCAAACATCCCAGAATGATTTAATGCAAACAAATTAAGGTATCAAACGCGCATTACTACTTTGCAGTTAAATATTTAACATTTATTCCAACACGAAAAAAAGCAGTAAATAACACAAACACGTCAGGACATCTTATTTTAGTCACCCTCACAGGGAATTCAGTATAATATAATATATATAACATATAATAATATTCTGTATAATATAATAATATATATATATATCATATAATATTCTGCATAATATAATAATATATATATCATATAATATTCTGTATAATATAATAATATATATGTCATATAATAATATTCACTATAATATAAAACACACACACACACACACACACACACACACACATACATATATATATATATATATATATATATATATATATATATAATAATATATATATATATATATATAACTATATATCCATTTCTCAGACAGGTGCTTCATGTCCCTCACTCCCTAACTGTCCATGCTGGTTCTGTCCCCTTGTTTTAAAAAGATAAATAAGTTATTATCATGACGTCATCCAGCTAGTCAAACCTGTCTGGTGTACAGCTAGTAGAGAAGCTTCATGTACTGCTTCTCTTTCCTGCTAGTCTGCTGTCTGATTGTGAGGTCAGGCTGATCTGGGATCAGCTCTTTCAGTAGTTTCTCCTCTCAGTTCTCCTCTCAAACGGGTCTTGGAGGAGTAGTGCTCACACTGGCGCTCTCCTGTAGAGACTTCTCCTGACGAGAACGCGCAGCTTGGGGCAGGAAAAAAACTGCCCCAAGCTGAATCTATTTGAGGACGCTGATTGGCTGAATTGTATGTCACTCATTTATATCTTTACTCATCATTGGCTAAACTGCTTTATAGACCCGCCTCTTTGGGGCAGTTTTTCTAGCGCCCCAGCCAGCTGAGACGCGCACACACAGAGAGGAAGAGCAGACAGGCAGAGAGGACGTGCAGGAAAAGCATATATTTACCGCAGATATCATATTTTACACATATTACTGGGTGATTCCATGTTTCAAAAACACAAATATTGACAATTTGTATAGTTTATTTTTATTTTAAATTTTATTTTTATTTTTATTTTTATTTTTATTTTTTGTAGCTCTAGGGGGGGCGGCGCCCTAGCGCCCTCTATGGACCAGCCGCCACTGGTGTGTATCATTCATCCAGGCGGCAACCTCTGGGTCTGACAAGTGAGGCAAATGCGGAAGTGCCTTAAACCTGCATTCTCTGTAATGGCCATCAGGGGGCGGCGACTCTGGTTTTTAAAAGGAGTCCGATTGTATAGAAGTCAATGAGAAAATGAACCTACTTCTCTCTTGATTTATCACCTCTAAACATTGTGAACATGCTCATCATTGTTCTACCAGTGTTTGCCGAACAAAGAAATTCTCCCAAACAGATAATACAAATCAGAAATCCAAGACTGTTTTCATAACCCCAGCACGCCCGTAGACCCCCGAGCTACATTCTTCTCACATAGCATTTCTTGAAGGCGGAGTTGGTAATCTTCTTCTTATAGTATGTTTTTTGCTGAAATTCCCATTACATCCCAACAGCAATCAAGTGATCAAATGCAAGCACAGCCATGTTCGTTGTTTACCTTCACAATGATAATTTGGGGGAAGTGGCTTCTGGAGGGAGGCCTGAAGGGACGGGACTGTCAGTGTTGCTGACTTGACGACTTTCTTGCTAGATTTAGCAACGTTTGGCGCTAGTGCTGGTAACATAGTTGGCAACACTGGGCTGGGGTTTTCGGTTGGTTGACTTAAAAAAAATCTAGCATACTTTTGCTAGATTCTCAAGATTAAACCCCCCCCCCCCCCCCCTCTGTCTTCAAGAGAGGTTTTCTTTTCAACAGAGCTGATATCATCTTAAAATAATTCTCTGTACATTTTTTCCTCCCTGGAAACAGTGTGTGTGTGTCTCTGTACCAAGCTACTGTTGTCATCTGATATGTGTATCTCACCCTGTCTGACTTAATGTGATGGGTGGAAGTATTCTTGGTATTTGAACCATGTGTCAGATGGCTTCAGACACCAAATGTTCCAAGTACAAACTGAACAAAAACACCCAGTTGCATAATCACACTACAAAAACACGGAAAAAAAAGCCAAGTAGCAGCCAACTAAAACATGTGTTGTGCCTAAACGAGCTTGTTGACTCCTTCCATGGTCAGAGATTCATACCAGACACTTTTGGAGGAGTTGATGAATATAAATGAAAGTGTCCACAGGAATCAGACTCAGCTTCAACAGCTAACCTGTCTTGTGGTCTGGGACCCTGAGGCCAGGTATGCGTGTGTATGTTGTTATCAACTCTATATCATAGAGGTGAATTCTGAGAAACTCAACTGAAAGAAATTGAGATAAGCATTAGCAACTGTCCTACAATTGAACCCAGAATGTTGGAAACAACTTGGACATGACTTGGTCACCTGATGCGATGATTTCATTACGTTCCGCAAAGAATTTTGTGCTGCCGAGTTGTCACAGCAGAGACAGAACGGCGACATTCAGTGGGCTTTTTCCCCTTGTTACAAGTCTTTGTGTTCGCTTTAATTATGCTGGAAAAGTCATTCTTATTATTTTGTCCTTCACGCATTCCTTCACTTAATAATATCATTAACTCTTAAAGATGTAGCTTCACACACAGCAATTTTCTACCTGATTTGTACTGCAAAGCATCCCAAGATGGCAAGATACCAACACAACACAACCAAAAATACAGTGTTACGGGTCAGTACTGGCCTCATATCTCGTAAGCAACATTCAGATTTAGACCTCACCACGGCACAGAAGCAGCGAGTTTGCAGATTGCAACCAACTAAAACTTCTCCTGTGTGCCAGGCGTGTAGGAGACCTACGGTGGCCGACAGGAAAACACGCGTGACTTACTACCCGATCCGTACATCCTTCCCAATCGGTGCCGCACACGTGCAACCCTCAACGGAGATGGCTCTCTACTTAGCTTCTTCTAAGTCGGCTCCAGAAAAAAAAATATTGCTATGTCGGAATATCGCGCTTCTTTCTCATCTCTGTTGAGTTTATTTATTTAAGTCCTTTTTTTCCAGTTATGACTGATTGTCAAACTGGACAACAAAAGAAAACTGTATGGCATTCACTTCTTGGTATTGGATCAGTACTACGCATCGGCCGAAGTTTAGGCATCGTATCGGGAAGGAAAAAAGGTAACGGAACATCTCTAAAAGCGACTGGTTTTAAAGTCTTAAGCTCAAACTCCTCTTCTTCTATGTAAGCTGCATTTACGGTACCAACCACCTCCGTCTCTCTCCCCCCTCTTATCTCAGGGGAATCTGAGAACAGAACCACAGGCAGAAAACTGAGCGAGGCTTTGTTTTGCAACCCACGTCACTGTTTCCTGTGAAAATCGCTCTACGCCTCTCTGGCAGCTGTCACCTTTCCTTTAATCACTTTCTTCTCCTCTGCGCAAGGAACTCTATTAATATTATAATGCCATCAAGGTGGGGTGATCCTGTTATTGGTATGCATCCGATACTCAACCAGGGCTATTGTTTTTCAGGAGACCGTGCCAAGGGCGCAGCCGAGCTAGTAAACTCTATAACCTTATGCTTCTCAAGTCTCCCATGGCCCTGTTTGTGCTTAGATCAAAAACAATCCCAAGGACTTTCTACCCAAACCCCACCCTCACCTCTCCAACACTCCCGTCTTTCCAGCCAACGATGTTAACATAGATCATCACAATCCACCACACCCGTCTAAAGCGGTTTAAAAAAAAAAAAAAAAAGCACAAGTACGGCAGTAGGTTATAATCCATCTCAAATAGATGGGGCTTTTAGTGGTGGGAGACAATCATACAGAGATTCTCTTTAAATGGAAGGGACTTAGTGTCACCTCTGCTGAAGGCTCATTAAAGTGACTCACAGAAGAAGTCAAACTGGATGCAGTGGCATTTGTTGTTGAGCGGCACGCCGTTTTCATCTCGGCTATGACTGCAATTCTCTGGCTGTTCAGCCTACACGCCGTGCTGCGGTGATTCAGATGAAGGGGAGGAGGAGGGATCCGTCGGGGCGTCTCCTGCTCGGGCCTGTATTTAGTGTTGCTTACATGGCTAGAGGTCACATTTGAACGGTGGAGGTAACAGCTCATGCAACACCTGCCATGGAGTCCCCCTGGTCATGTTGACAGTTCCTAGCTCTGATTTGTGTAATGAGAGTGCTGGAGCAAGTGTGACCGTTGCCACATATAGCTTTAAAAAAAAAAAAAAGGCCCAGCTTTGTAGGTGTGTGTGCAACATGCATGGGTACAGCTGAGGCTCTACCTCACCCTGTATGATTGCTTTTATCTATAGGTGCATGTGAATGTGTCCGTCGTGTGAGACTATCGCCAAACAAATCCACATCACTTGAACCCTCATAGATACTTTCTATCTGATTAGTCCTCGCAGTAAGCAAACAGAAATAACATCAGCAGGTATGGCGTTTTTTGCCAGAAAGCATGCCACGTGGGCCTGAGTGGTATTACAGTAAACCAGGAAATCCCGACGGTGTGACTTTCAACACCGTCCTAAACAGGGACTCTCTGTTTTCCATAATGCTGTATTGATGTGATGTACTGTAGTGCACAGCACGCGCCACCAGAGGTCGGCCTTCATGGTGTTACAGGCGGCTGAGCTCAGAGCGATGGCGACCGACTGTTCTGGGTTGAGTCTTCTTCGAACTACACGATTGCCACATGATTTTATTCAACTGCCAGTCTGCCACCAACAGCCGCATTAACTTCTTCGTTCTCCGTCGGTACCCGCTGTGTGCCGGGTAACATTAGCGAGTGCGCTGTCGAGGTATCGATAGCTGTGAACGTAGCAGTTCAGTGTGTGTACATTTTAAGTTATTTGTCGGTGAATAAATGATACAGATCCCGTGGCGTTCTTGTCACCTGCTGCTGATTTAAGTGAAGGTTGTTAGTCCTGAAGTTAGCTACAACTGCATTCTCTCTACTGGCCAGCAGGGGGCGACTCCTCTGGTTGTAAAAAGAAGTCCTTACTTCTAAGTTTACCTCAGTAAACATTGTGAACATGAGTTTATGGTCCCAATCGCTAGTTTCAAGTCTTCTTTAATACAGCATAATGTTCATTTAGTAAATGATGGTCCATGGTCTGGCTGCGGGACCCACCATCACCCCTTAATGACAAGCCGCGGCCCAAATTTTCAACTTCTCAAATGTATTTAATGAAAAGATGGTGCAGTTTGAACCTGAGCTGAAAATGAAAAACTGGCTTCTTCTTCTTCTTCGGTTTTATGGCAGGTGGCAAACAGGTTAAGGTGCATTACCCTCAAAGTGGGCTGGCTTTTAAGTGACAACCCGAGACAAGCCCCGCCCCCTGTCCACCATATACCTGTCGTATAACTCAGTGAAATGTCAGAAACGTATGAAAAACCAGATACCACCCAAGCCTAATGTCACTGTGAGCTGTAAGCCAAAGGAGAAATGAAAGAAATAACAAAAAACATCACCTGGCTGAATCAGAAACATTCCTAAACAGCGCTGCACTGGATAACCAAGTTAGGAAACTTATATGTTTACCTAATGAAGGAGCCAGGATCGATTGTGTCCAGCTGTGACCCAGCACGATACCTGGACCTCAAATATCTGCCATATGTTGATTCACCCCCGATTACTATCAAGAGGAAGTCTCTGTTTGCAGTTCTAGCAAGGAAATGATGGAGGCCTGGGGTGAAGCCATGAAGGGATGCAAGAGGAGGTGGATCGCAAGTCAAGTAGCTTCGTTTCTTTCATCTAACTTCACTTAGGTTTCAATCATTTTAAGGGTTTTGGCTTCATCGACTGAGATTATGGTTCTTTTTTTTATTATTACCCAACTACGTGATTAAAGATGTAATTTCATCCAATCTTTCTGTGCTGTTACCACTTACTTCTCAACGTTTTCTAAAAAACCAGCCTGCTTCACACTACACAATAGCACAAAAAGAGGAAAACATCTGCTCAGTCACACGAGGAATTCAGTAGGAAATACTGCCGCCTGATGGCGACAGTCGAGGACTACAACAACACTCTCAGAGAGTTCACAGTAGGGATGATGAATGAAACCCTTAAGACGGACCCAGGTGCTTCTAATTTACTAACAGAAAGCCAAGCTAATCCAGGTTAAGAAGTTTACAGGCATGAGACTGACAAATGCTGAAAAGGGAGGAACATTATCAACACAACATTTCTAGGGGGGGGGGGGGGGGGGGGGGGGTGCTGGTGGCATGAATTTTCATTTTTAAATATGATCTTTAAAATGTAGCACTCTGGTGTACTCTGAGAATAACATTTAGTGATAAGACCATATTTACTCTTTAAGCAAAAGAATAATTTATTATTCGGTTATTTATCACTATTTAAGCTCCAGTTGAACAGCTGGCTAGTTAGCTTGTGATTAGTTTTCATTGAACCCTGTTACTGTATGTCTTCATATTAACTTCTACTGTTACTGTATGTCTTCATATTACCTTCTACTGTTACTGTATGTCTTCATATTAACTTCTACTGTTACTGTATGTCTTCATATTAACTTCTACTGTTACTGTATGTCTTCATATTAACTTCTACTGTTACTGTATGTCTTCATATTAACTTCTACTGTTACTGTATGTCTTCATATTAACTTCTACTGTTACTGTACGTCTTCATATTAACTTCTACTGTTACTGTACAGCTGTTAGAATAGTGGCCTATCTTCTATTTGCAATTAATATGCATTCAATCCAGTTATATTATTTAAATTAAAATGATAATCTACTCTGGCTGTGGTCATTACAGTGAACAGTGTCTGGTAGTGTGATGAGAGGGCACGTGAGCCCTTGTTGCTGTACTTTATCTCCTTGGAGCAGAGGCTGCATTCAGCAGACCTGCCTCATCAATGTATTTAAAACACTGACAGCAGGAAGCTGTACTCACGTCTGTTTAGACCTCCACCTTTATCCAGGCCCAGCTCCACTCACAGCTCAGCCCTGCGTCAAGCTGCACTACACAAACAGCCTCCTCTTTGACCTCATCATCTCGTCAGTATCTGGGCCTTTGATTCTACTTTGAGTTAAAAAAAACAACCTGCCAGCAGATCCGCCGGTGTTCTGGTTTAATGTTAACGAGTGACCGCGTGAACTGAACCGGAACACGGGGGGGGGGGGGGGCTTCATGTTTCATCACGTTACGTTTTTTCCTCCAAATTCGCGATAATGACGAACGTTAACAGTCGACAGAGTTCCGCATGCAGTGGACGTTAACGTAACCCAGCAAGTCTGAACGGTAACGGAACATAACGGAACTTAAACTTTAACGGAGGGAAATGAAGACGCTGTAGACATCTGAACGCTGATTGGACAAGACTCGACACGTCACATCAAAGATGTTTTATTGTGAAGATCACGACATCACCTTTTCTCCTCGTCTCACTCCAATCGGAGAAACGCTGGCTGGCCAGTTCGACGTACTCTGCTTTTTATCGTTATGTTAGCAAGCACATACATTAAGACAATGATACGAGTAGAAGCGCTCCGGATAGTTACGGAATCACAGTGTGTTCACATGTTCACACGCGATCGTCAGAGCCCACGGAGGTATTCTTAACACCCCCCCCCCCCCCCCCCCCCCAAAAAAAAAATTCGGATTTACACTGATCTCAGAAATGGTCTCTGGAGTTCTAAAAACGGCGGAAATCCGCCGAACGGCGGAAAAGTCTCATGCCTGAGTTTATAGCTTTGTAGCTAATGGTCTGCATGAGCAACCCAGAGCCGACCCCATTGGATCTTTAATTTCAAAGAGACTGAGATGAGAAGAAGAGGAGTCCCAAAGTCCCTCTTTGGGTGTTTATTGGAGGACGCTGCCAGTCATGCAGAATACAAAACATGTGAGGAGTTAGTCAGTAATTAAAGTAAGTGAGTAAGTTATGTAGTGCCTTTCTAGAGCAATCGTGGGAAACTGTTTCACCAGAGATTAAAACAGAGTGAATAACACATACTTCACACACTGACTACAACGATACAGGGTGAACAAAAATAATGGTTTTGCATGTTTTAACCAAATTTAAATTATATCATGGAAATACGCTGCACTTAAGACTTCTAACATTGCTGCAGCCTTTGGTTTTCTATGTATGAGTTAACGTGCTGGAGATAAAAATAATAATGTCATTGCTATGTGGTAATACCAGGAATGGACTGTTTTGAAGTCTCTGCCTGTCTGTGTTTAAGATAAAGTAGATCTGGAAGTTTGTTAAAATGATATAATATCCTGCTGCTGGCTCTCAACACTCTGATGTCAAAGTATCTGTTAATGTACCACCAAGGTTTCTCGGTATTGTTTATCGGGCAGGTAATATTTATAGTAGACTTAATAGATACGAGCTGTTTCATATTAGAACCAACCTGTTATACAGTAGGGTGGCTCTCCAGTCCAGGTCCCATCATCCAGACAAGTTCGCCCTGTTGAACCGAACAGCATGAAGCCTTCATTGCAGAGGAAGCTCAGAGTGTTCCTCTCTAGGTATCGTGTTCCATTCTTCTTCCCATTCCTGGGTGTGGGGAGCCAGCCACAAGACACCACTAAAGGAACAGTAACAATAATCAATATTAAAACCTTATGCGGCTGTTATTAATGACAATCAAATGTCTTTTTGAGAGATATGCAGATGTATAAACATAGATAACTTCTTTCTTATGGCAAGAGATGCACCAATATCAGATACCAGGCCGATACGGACTCATCGGGTGGATCGGGTATTGTTTCACATGGCGCTGTACCTGGCTCCAGGGCTTCCATCAGGGCCTGGTGATCTTGGTAGGCCCCTAGTGTGGCGTTTCCCATCGTGAGGCTCCGAGCGGTCAGCGTATCGTATTTACAGAACTGTGCTCCTTCTCCAAAGCACATCGTCAACATGTCTGCCACCAGAGGGTCATCCGGCCTCTCAGGTAGAGAAAAGGCAGGAACAAAAGCAGCATCGTGGCTTGGTGGTGAATAGTAGGTATCCAAGAGGTACTTTGAGTCATATGTGAAAAGGGAGGACTCCTTTGAAATGTTCCCTGTGGATTCAAATAAAACAAAAACACCAGTTCAGTTGTGCAGCCATGTTGGATACAAGTTTTAGACTGATCCTAAACCAACTCAAATGACTCAGGACTCACACACAGCATGCCGTCATGCTTTTATTTTGGGCGCAGACTTTGATGCATACAAAAATATCAGCAACATTAAATCTATTAGTTCCCACAAGCTTAATTAAGGTGGGTGTTTGCTGCACTTAGACGGAAGCATATGCTTTCAATCAAAAAGGTCAAGCGCATGAAAAGTCGCTCCGAGGGATTTGTACTGTAATCAAAGCCGAGACGTTATCACCGTGCATGTGTGCGGTCTGGCCCCAGCTAGAGTTCCAGAGAAGTGGTTTCACTTGCACTGTGTGGTCGCAGCGCCCGCTATCTCTCTGTAATCTACTGAAGCTGCGCTAACTCCTAACATGTGCCTTGTTTTCTTCCTGTGCACGTGCAACGTTTAGTTGAAGTCTGCAGCCAAACGTGGCTCAAGTATGGTAGTCATTAATAAAGACACAATGATGGGTAATTATTAGTGTGTCTCTAGTCCAGGGGTGACCAAACGTTCTTGATTGTGGGCCATATACAGAAAAATACAAGTAGTCACGGGCAAAACAATAGTAAATGCGTAGTTTTCAACCAATAAAATCTGTGTTTCTAGACCAGAAAACCTGATGTGCCACAGTTTTGTCTAAATCTCTTCAGTTAAAACAGGCAGAAATTTCCAAATGCCGATATTGGTTTCTGTTCATGGCCTAAGGGCCCACCTGAAAGATTACGATGCACATGTAAATGTAAGATGAACCAGGCAAAAATTGTAAAATATTGGTTATTTGGTAGTTTGGCCAGAGCTCTACTTTCTCTATCTCTCTCATGCTGCTTTGGAGTGAAAACTGATTATTTCAGCATTGATCAAAATGACTGATGTTCAACAGTCTTTCACACTCACAGCCAGCTCCAAAGGTGAAGATTTCCTCCGGCGTGGCGTCGGCTGAGGAGATGATCTCTCCTCGTTGGGTCAACAGGTCATCCGACGGGTCAGAGTTCATCCGGCCGAGGAGACCCCGAGTGTGGTTGGTAAACTCTGCGGGCAGCAGGACGGTCGCTGCCACGGCTCCTTCGTGCACACGAACCTCAACGCCGACTCCAGAGAGGAAGATTACCGTCACACTCTGAAGGCCGGGGGCGAACACAAACACTCCTAGAAAAGAGACACTGGGTTTGTATTCTCATCCTTTATATTGATTTTATGAAAGATGGCAACTAGAATTAACCGCCTCCCGGTTGTGAGTTATGGGCCAAAACGTGTTTTGTGAGGTCACAGTGACCACCAAATCAGTTCATCCTGTAAAATGGTACATCCATTTGTATGCCTCGAGTGGTCAATGGTGGAAAACCTCAGCACAATAAGTGCTTGAGAGTATATTATAAATTACAAAAAACTAACTATAATTCATACTGTAAATTACAAAGCTTTTCTTCGCCATCTTAACCTTTACCAGATATTACAAAAAAAAAAGAAATGTAATTCAGAGGAGAGTGACAAGATGTTTCTGACGTCAGAATACAATATTTCATGGTATGAAGTTCTTTATTAAATAGTCAAAACAGTTAACGATGTCTAGTGTGCTGCCGGTCAGGCGTGTCTGAATCATCTCACCCTGGAGGTCCATCCATCTTTGCTCGGTGAAAGGTAGGACCTTCTGGTTCTTCAGCACCTGAAGCTGGCCCTCGGCTAGACGCACCTCGATGACATCGGAGGCCTTCTCCTTCATAGCCACTGATGACAGCCATGTGGCTTTGGCCAAGGTACCTTGGTGGGCGACATAAACATCACACATCACACTCTTACAGATAGTTAACGCGACTATGGAGTTACGAACCGTCCTATCACTGCTCAAAGTCTCAAGTTTGATTCTACTGATCTAATGAGGAGAGCGCTAATGACATCTGGCCATCTGCAGTCACTTTGCCCGCGGCTGTTGTTTAATAGCTTGGAGGAAATTCTAAACAATGAAGTTCTTCTTCACCACGTCCGACCCCAATAAAGGCTGACTGAAAACAAGAGGGAACTAAGGAAATGGGTCATTTTACAGCGCCAACATGTTTCACTCACACGAGGACATGACATCACTTGCAGAACTGCGTAAAAGATAAGAGGGATCCTTAAAACACATAAAAGAGGAGAGTGCAAGCAACAACAATAACAAAAAGACAAACTACAGCAAGGAATACAAAGGTCATTATGTCTGAGTGAACTCTGGAGGCAGGCAATCAATCTTGTGACTGGTTAAAAAAATAAAAAAATAAGATACGGCCTCTCCACAGAAGTACTGGAACCAGTTTCATCCAAACAAAGCTGCTACAGTAGCAGCGTGGGGATGAAAGAGGGGACACAGACGGGGCTTTCACGTCAAACGTGGACTCACCGTTCTTAAGTTTCACCGGTTCTGTTCTGGCCTGAACACTCAGCTCTCTGTCCGCCGGAGACACAAGGTAGAACTCTCCTTTGCCATTGAAAGTGTAGCCGAGGCCGTCGAACGTTATGAAATGCGGATCCCCGAGGACAACACCTGTGAGGCGCCGAGAAACAAATCACTGATGCGTTTACCACAAATACACATTTTGGCACAAACTCTGTTTATTTCGAACAGTACACAGCTGATCTCTCACTCTCATATCAGTATGCGGCTTATTGTTGCGTTTACAGCGTCTGGAGAGCAGGTAGTCAATTGCATGATCCAAATATTAACTCTCAGCCGCGGCCTGTAATCCATTTACTTCTCCTGCAAACTGATCTGGTATTACCTGCTGCTGTAATGTCTGGAGTGTGTGTGTGTGTGTGTGTGTGTGTGTGTGTGTGTGTGTGTGTGTGTGTGTGTGTGTGTCGCCACGCAGAGGCAGTTAAACAAAGATTAACTATTTCTTGCAGTTTGTGATGTACTTTTTTTACAGTCTTAGTTTTAAAACCAAAACCAGAATCAAGACTAAGTTAACAAATATATAATGCCGATATCTTTTCCAAAATGATTATGACATACAAAACAGACTATTGATTTGAAGGTAGAACATAGAAAAAAAGCTAGAGTGACGATACTGGTAACATTTAAAACAAGACCCTAATGAATCCATCGTTAGCAGCCATGTCGTGCTAGTTAGTCGGGAAGAATAAATAACGGTCCAAAGTTACACAACATTTTTCCCAAGTTGTCAAAAAAGGTAAAATATTGCATCAAATCTGTGTAATAAATGGTATCGACCCCAAAATTGCTGTCAAGGGAACGGCCATCACATACTTCAAAGTTTAGTTTCTACTCGCCATAGTGACGCCGGCGGAGGGCCAGAAAAATGACGTAGTCACGGCCTGCGCATCGTGCACGAAGGGTCTGTCGAGACCGTCACAAATAGTTAGTTTATAACTGAGTACATGTCTAGAATCATACGAAGAAGGCCAAGTCGTTGCTTTAGAAACAGGAGGTTCTCAAAATCTACATTTGAGTAAATATTTTGCAGCCAAATCAAATCGTTTACAAGATATTCAACCTTTGTTTCTTTATAATGCTACATTTAATACTTATAGGGGGCGTGTTCAAAGGCAATAAAGTAGTCCATGAATATGAGATACCAGTTTACAGATAATTACAATCCCTCCACGGCATTGTGGAGGTTGGTTTGTGCCTTTTTGACACGACTTATGAATGGTCTCACCGGCTCTTGGGGGCCGGTAGTTGCGACAACCGCTAGACGGCCGATGGTTGAAGTAGATGTGGCAGTGGTCAGACCACAGGCAGCAGTAGTAGAAACTCACGACATCGTAAAGCCAGTGGGAGTACTCCGGCACCCGCGGTGGCTCCCTGTACGGAGGCGAGCCCCAGTCGTGAGCCCTGTCTGGGGTGCTGCCACCCACCGAGTCTCCCGTCAGCACCAGAGCGCCAGCGCTGTCATAGCAGCACTGCTGCCCCGATCCATGCGTAGGGCTGGAAATAGGAGAAGAAAATCCTGTCAAAAAGTGAGGAAATGCTTCTGCTTTCACTTAAACATGTGAGCTGTCCTCGTGCGAGTCCTACCTGGCCTGAACTGCTCTGACGCAGTGGACACTACCCGGGTGATAAGTGCACACACTGCCCCTCTCAATGTCACAGCTGTAGTCAGTCTGAAATCACACAGTGAATACATATCTCAGTCACATAATAAATGGGATTTAATGTTACTTCAAGAATCAATAGTTATTGATCGGTGTCAATGCTGCTGACTTTAACAGAACTCTAATACAGTAAGTGCCCTTAACGCTGATCACTTATTATGATTCATCACAAAGCATGTTCCCTGAATCATTAATCATGATGGCCTTTGTTTCTTTTTTCATTAGAGGTCTGACTTGAACGTTGAATAAAATGTAAAACAGGAACTGCGCATAATCTTTGTTACATTTCTTGGTCTGATATTTAATTTTGGTCTTAAATGAACAGTCGAGAGACGAAGCATGTATTCACCTTGACCATCCTTATATTGCTTTCATATTTTTTTCTCGAACAAAAGCTCTCATGGTCTCTCTCTCTCAGGGCTCCACACCCAGATATCTACCTTCGTCCCAAAATGTATTGAATTGCTAGAGCATGCTGCTATTAATGGCATGCTGAAAAAGCCTCAGTTTTAGCTTAATCAGCAGATAAAATCAACCAATAACTTGGCAGTCAGTGCTGTAATTTCTTGAAAGAAACAAAACATCTGAGACAATACAACTGTTGAAATGACTCTTTTGTTTAGCGTCGGTTACTAATTTAATTCCGTAGAGCACATCTTTCTGTTATTACTCATTATAGTAATTCTGACTATGACTACTTCTTCAAATGAAAGAACTAAAATAATAAATTATAACAAATTTAGATGAATATAATAATACCAGAGTCACTGAAGTGCACTCACATGAAACCTGCCCGTGTCCGCTCGGGCCTGTGCCAGAGTGCAAGGACAGTCAATGAGCTCGTCCAGGAAGAAGGGCAGCTTCCTCTCCAGGACGTCCCACTGCAGACACTTTCTCTGTGCCCAGGCTGCCGAGTCATCTCTGAAAGGCTGCTCCAGGTGCCAGGCTAACACATGACCTCTGCTCCAGAGCCCCTGCACGTGCCTGCAATCAAATACCAAATCACTAAATCATTCAAATATGATCTTAAAATCAAAGTTCAAGCGAGGGCTGAAAGTAATTAAGTGATGAATATTGTGTCTAATAATCGACTAATGGTACGGTCAAAAAAAAGAAAGTAAAATAAAGAAAATCCACAAATTTCGAAGAGCATGAGGGGGCAGAAATAGCCAAAAATATTCAATTAAATTCCATATATGTAACACTGAGAAATAGCAAATCCTCATATTTGGATCAAAAAGTCTCATCAAAAAGAGAATCTGACTATGAAGGTTATAGAACACGCGTCAATATCGGCGAAGCGTCTCGGAGATGGAGAGAAGTGTTTTTCCGGTATCACCCAAATATGGGCGGAAAGAAAATGTTTCCATTGGATGTTGGATGGCGTGTGTTATGGATACCTTGCTCCATCTGGCGTCGAACTGGCAGCGATGCGGATATTCCCATACTCCCAGTCAGAGAAGCCCTTTGAGGGCTCGGGGAGGAAGCCGAAGGCACCGGTGTTGGGCAGATTCCTGCCAAGTGAGTGCAGATAGCTCAGCTCGGCCTGCAGAGAAGACGATCCGTTCGTCCCTGCCTCTGTGCTCCTGCTGAGCTCTCTGTAACCCCACAGCTCTATGTTGACCTTCTCTGCTCCAATCAAAGAGCTATTCCATGTCATCTTAAGCCGCCCTGCCGCCGCCTTCGGCGTGCCGTAGTACTGCCACTGTGTTGCATTCACCAGGTTGACTTTAAAGGCTCGGTCTGCTTTACTGGGGTGGACTAGCACAGTGAAAACCAGAAAACATTAATAAGGGGACACACAAGTAAGCAGATGTTTTGTTGATCCAAAGTCAAAAAGATGTCAGGCTGTGCAAACATAAGAAGAGATAAAAAGCTCAATTTGCTCAATGAGAACTCTTGATGAAACAGTTACAGTTGCATAAATAGTTGCTTCTCAGCAGTAATAATTACTGCAAAATGTGTCCGTCATTTAATCTTTTCAAAGTAGCAGTTAATACAAGAGATGTGTTCAAAACAAATCTTGGTAAAAATGGCATTTTAAAAGCTATTTAAAAAAATAGCATTTTAGATAATGTTTCACTAATTGTTTCTATTTCAATAACATACCTGACAAGTACTCTCCATATCTGTCGAAATGTATTCCATCTGTCGAGACGGTGAATGGAATCCAACCCGTCTCGTACAATAAAGGAGAGACACAGTAGCCGCGGCCTTCAGCATCAAGAAACCCTTCCTGTTCAATCTCATCCTTGAATCTACGACAGAAACAGACACACAACACTACTATTTTCTTATCATGATTTTGCATTCATTTTTAATCAAACTTCTTTGCCACTTTATTTCTGGAAGCAAACCTTAGTTTCTGAGGATAAGTGTCTGAAGATAAAAAATTATTGGAATTTCAAATATCAGTGACCGATACTTTGGTAACTTAGTACACAAAGGCTACCACAAAACATACGCGCTGCACAGTATATATACTGTCTGTTTAATATCTTTAAACTGTCTGTCTTATATGTTTAATGGAAATAATCCCATGATAGAGGTATGCCAGGTTTAGATCATGACGTGCATCAAAAGGTCACTCGTAGACACACACCTGCAGACGAGGCGTCCACCAGGACGAAGGACCAGACCGAGGATCCTGAGAGCTCTTCCACCCAACATGGAGCTGGAGTGAGGCGCCACCTGGAAACAGGACTGATCGTAGTCTGCACAGCAGTTCAGCAAAGATACACAGGTTGCACGGCAGGAGCAGCCCTCCAGTATATCTCCACACTTTCCTCTGCATGTTTGACCTGGTGAAAAAACAAAAAACAAAACAATTAAACAAGGAAGCCAAACGCTCTTAAAAGCCTTAAATAATAAAATATAAATACATCTATGAAAGTTATATTCAATACCTAGTGGTGGAAGAAGTAACGTTAGCAATACCACAATGTAAAAAAAGTCTGAATTTTACTTAAGTAAAACTACAAAAGTATTAGCATCAAAATTCTCATTCTGCAGAAGGGCCATTTTCAGAATAATACCATAATTATTGATGCATTAATAATTTTTACGTTGCTGCTGGCTCATTTTAAGAACGTAATATACTGCTAGCTTATCTACCTTATCACATCTTAACACATCTTGTTTTACTGTATTTGTTGATAATATTTTTTACAGTTAATCTGAATCTGCAAAGTAACTAAAATCATTTTAGTAGAAAAACTCAAATTACCTCAAAATTGTACTTAAGAAGCATACAACACTTGAGTACATGTACTTAGTTACTACCATTGCCTTTATCAGCATACCACATTGCATTATTTGGTTTGTTGAATCTAGTAATACTACACAATGCTAACAAGTAATTAAGAAGTCAAGGTTTATTTCCTCTATGCAAAAGTTGAAATAGAAATGGCCAAATTAATTCAAACAGCAGCTCACATTCATCTTTAGTCCCTATAATACCTTTGAAAGTGACTTACCAGCTGTTTTAGATGAGCACATAAGAGCAATTCCACAGAGAAAAATGGTCTGTCTCAAGTTTGCTCCCATGTTTGTCTCACAGAACAAAAAAACACTGCGTGCACAGAACAAAAGAAAACTGCGTGCACACAGCTACCTGTGCACACACATACCTGTCCTACACCTCGCTCGCCTGAAAACCTGGCATTGAGCTATGCAGGGTATCAAAGGTCATTTAAAAACCAACTCCATGGGTTTCCAATGGCAGTTAGGAAGTTATAAATTAACAGACGTTAGTTCAACGTAGGTCGTTCATTTTTAAAACATTCTTCAGGCGTACCAGCACACAATATGCATGCTTCACGACATCCACACTGTCATGTTTATAATTCCGTTTTTTAAGCATTTAAACTTGGATTTTTAACTACACCGTTAACGCCTGCGTTCATTCCCGTTGTGGCAATATACTCTCGCGATACGCTGCGCGATTTGAGGATTTGGCGCATGTGCAGTTCGTGTCTGTCCACATCTCTCTGCAGTGTCTCAGAAATGAATCGGAGGAGGAGGAGGGGAGTCATCAAATTTAATAAAACTGTCTTTTGTTGTTTTTAAATTCGTCCTGGATCATCTCTGCCACGTTAATCGCGACCAGAACCAGAATGGAGGAAGAGTAGTAGGTCAAAGAAATGACGTATTTCTTAGTCAACTAGCAAGCTAACCAGCTAGCTGACGTTAGCACCAGGCTATCATAGGCAGCAGCAGCAGTACTGTTGCTGCTTATATTAAAATATAGGAAAATGTACTTTCTCTACACAATCATCGCGTCTTTAGTTGCCTTTTTCATTTTGAAATGGATGAAAAAGAGGAGGTATTGCACCGATGTGAAAAGACTTGATGGCAAAACAGTTGTTATCACAGGTAAATAAACATGTCTTGCTTATTGCAGAAAATTCAATATCGAAGTACATTTACTGTACTGTACTTAAGGACGATATGTACATAATGTATTATGTTAAGATAAGGAGGAACTTTACCAGCTGCACCATTAAAGTGATGAACACATTAATTCATCAATAATTGTAATTCAACAGTATTAATACATATAATTTTCTGAAATGGGCCATTCTGCATAATCTGTACTTTTACTTTTGTTATATTTTGATGCTGATACTTTTGTACTTTTACCTTTACTAGGACCTTCAGTTGTAAGAGTGATTTTACACTGTGGTATAACTACTTTAAGTAAAAATCTGAGTACCACTGACACCAAAACATCTTCAAGTCACAACCCTCCTATCAGCACTTGCACGACGCGTGATGAATTCACCATTTTGGTCTATTTGCTCTTTGCAGGTGGGAATTCTGGCATTGGCAAGGAGTCAGCCATCGCCTTGGCAAGGAGAGGCGCCCGCGTCATCGTGGCTTGCAGAGACCCTGACAAGGCTGAGAAGGCTGTGAGGGAGATCAAGTTCAAGAGTCACAGCCTTAACGTCCTTCACATGGAGCTGGATCTCGCCAACCTGCGCTCTGTGAGGGAATTCTGCAAGGACTTCCTCCAGAGAGAGAAGAGGCTTGACGTCCTGATCAACAATGCAGGTGAGGTTTGTCCAACACATGGAGGACTCTTGATTCGTTAAAACAATATCACCAGAGAAGGAAAGGAGCTAACCAGCGAACATTGCATTAATAGATTATGTTACGTTTTTCCTTGTCAGGGGTCTCAGCATAGAGTCTTCTGTATACGTCTCTACTTCCTCCACCTCCTTGTTTTGACCTCTTTCCTCACCTTCTGTGGCGCTTCCTCAGGCATTCCCGGCGTCCTCGCCTGGACGGACGACAACTTCAGCATGTGTTTTGGCGTCAACCACTTGGGTCACTTCCTCCTAACCAATCTGCTCCTGCCTCGCCTGAAGGAATGTGCCCCCAGCCGCGTGGTCACCCTCACGTGCTCCAGCTACAAATACCAGAAGCTGGACTTCCAGGACCTCAACTACAACCTGCTGCCCTTCTTCACCTACTGCCGCAGCAAGCTGGCTAACATCTACTTCAGTCAGGAAGTGGCCCGCGTCGCTGAAGGGAAAGGAGTGACCTCCTATGCTGTGCACCCTGGTAAGAGGGGATGCTAAATTCCTGCTTCTTGTTTTGAATGGAGGTCTGTTTTAAGATAAGATAAAAAAAAATATTTTAATTTATCTCTGCTTCCATGTGTTGCTCCAGGTTTTGTCCAAAGCGGCTGGACGTGCCACTACTCCATCCTGTTCCGCATGCTGATGCAGGTGATCATGTGGATGTTTTTCGTGCCGTGTGAGATCGGGGCTCAGACTGTCGTCTACTGTGCTGTGTCGGATGAAGCTGCCAAACACAACGGGGGCTACTTCGTCGACTGCCGGCCAGCTTCTCTGCGTCCGTTCGCAAGAGACGCCGGTGTGGCAAAGAAACTCTGGGAGGCCAGTGAGAGACTGGTGAAACTGGCCTGATGGTGGGAACTGGGGGAAGCTCATCCTTAGATTTGTTTAAGGTTGTGTACTTTTTTTTTTATATATTTGTGTTTTTCATTCAGAGATTTTGTTTCATGTGTTTGTGTAATTTAAGAGGAAATGTTTTGCACAAATAAAAGACTTTACAATGATTTCTGTCTTTGGAGAGCACATTGTCCTTTAATTAGAATGAAGATGTCATGTTTAATTAAGCACTTTGGAGCAGCTTTGATGCTGAATAAGGCTACATCCACAATACTACGTTTTCATTTTAAAACAGATAACTTTTGCTACGTGTTTCCATAAATGCAGATACTTTAAGACTAAACCCAGTTTGATCCATTGGAAGAATGAGTTAAAACTCTGAAACCACTGAAACTTGTTAAAGACAGGAGCGCTCTAAATACATTTTTTTGGAATTGTATTTTATTTCTGTTTATTATCCCTAGCGTCTCAGTATTTGATTATGATCCTGCTCAACTTGGGGCAAATAACATCTATAATTTGAGACATGTAGAGAAGCGTGGCGTCACGCCCCCGAGAAACAAAAGCCTGAAAGGAGGAGAATGAGGATGTGTGCCACTAACCGTGCGAGGCAACCAACTCCAGTGGTCTTGATGAGTCACACTAACGTTTAGCTAAAGGTAGCTAAGCTATGATGCTTTCTGTTTGTTTGTTTTTTTACATTTTACACAGCAGCCCAACTTTTGGGGGAAATTGAGGTTGTAGTAGTAGTAATAGAGTTATCAGCGGTTGTATAAAGGGAGAGAGGGTTGAACCAGTGTGCAGAAACACAGACCAGCCACCAAGAAGAGGAAAAGGGAGAAAGACTGAGTTGAAGCCCGATTGTAATAAAAGACTGACTTGACAGTATTGTTCACTGTCTGGAAAAAGGACATTGTCATTTTATTACAATCATGATCTTTCAAACACTTTGGTTGTATAACACATGATTTGATGTGCTGATTTATTACCTAAAACATGTAAAACTAATTTATGAAATGTTGTATTTTAAAGTATTTCTGTAGTCAGAAAATGTTTCAATGTCAATGCATTTTATGTTTATTATGTTGATTCTTTTTTCCACTTTAAGATAAATATTTTTCCACAAGTAACAATTCTCAGGCACTTGTTGTGGAAAGTTGCTGTAAAATCTGATGATCAACAAAACATCACCATCTGCTGGTAATGAAATGAAATGTCAGGATAGAAAGTGAAACTTAAAGCTGGTTTCCACGTCGCTGAACGGAGCTGAGAGACGCCATTACAGGGAGAAGTATCTCTACTATAAACATTACATCAGAAGGATTGTAAGCTGTAATTTAAAGAGACACAGAGTTGGTGAGTCTTGTTGTTTAAAGATATTCACATATCAGAGCAAATGGCTGAGAAAATAGCTCTTCTTGAAGGTTTCCTGAACTGCCATGTTTGTTCAGAGACGTTCAGAGATCCTGTGTCTCTGAGCTGCAACCACAGCTTCTGTTCAAGCTGCCTGGAACTATTCTGGAAACAAGCTGAAACTAAAAACTGTCCCATTTGTAAAACAAAGTCCTCAACGGATGAACCAGCAGTGAACTTAACACTGAAGGGACTGGCTGACTCGTTTGCTGAGAGACAGAATAATGGTTCACCTGAGACGGAACAAGAAAAGGAGAACGAGGAGGTCGTGTGTGAAAAACATCCAGAAGTTCCTTATTGGTTCTGTGAGGACGAGCAGAAAGCTGTGTGTCCTGTCTGTGAGTTTTCTCTCCACCAGAGTCACAAGGTGGTTCCTATAGAACAAGCAGTCAGTGACCTGAAGGACCAGCTGAGATCTGACTTAGAGTCTCTGCAGGACAAGAGGGACAAACACAAACAAGTGGAGGAAACATACAATGAAATGATTCAACTCTCCAAGAAGCAGCTGTTGTCCACAGAGAGGCAGATCAGAGCAGAGTTCAACAAGCTCCACCAGTTCCTGAAAGAGGAAGAGGAGTCCAGACTGGCAGCTCTGAGGGAGGAAGAGGAGCAGAAGGGGAAGACTATCAGCAGAGAGATGAAGATGATTCAGGAGCAGATGTCCTCTCTGTCAGACAGCATCTCTGCTGTTGAAGAAGACCTGCAGAAACACAACGTGTCATTCCTCAGCAGTTATAAACCCACTCAGACCAGAGCCAGAGTCCAGAGCTCACTGTCAGATCCACAGCTGGTCTCAGGAGCGCTGATAGATGTGGCCAAACACCTGGGCAACCTGTCCTTCAGAGTCTGGGAGAAGATGAAGGACAAGGTCCACTTCAGTCCTGTCATTCTGGACCCAAACACTGCAAACCCCTGTCTCTATCTGTCTGATGATCTGACCAGTGTGAGACGTGGAGACACAAACCAGAAGCTTCCTGTCAATCCAGAGAGAAACAGTTATTCTGCCACTGTTCTGGGCTCTGAGGGCTTCAGCTCAGGGAAACACAGCTGGGAGGTGGAGGTGGGAGACCATCCTGCCTGGGTTGTAGGTTTGATTAAAGAGTCAGTTGACAGGAAGGGAAAGTTACGTGCTTCACCAAAATATGGAGTCTGGTGTTTAACTCATCACAGTGGAAAATACACTGATGGATCTGGTCAGACTGTCAGAGTGAAGAAGAGTCTCCAGAGGATCAGAGTCCAGCTGGACTATGACATGGGGGACGTGTCCTTCTACGACCCTGAAGACATGACTCACATCTACACTCACAGAGACACTTTCACTGAGAAACTCTTCCCATATTTCAATATTGGATACGCTGGTGATGCTAAAACTGCTGATATCAAAATGTGTCAAACTGATATTTCTCTGTGATGTTCATGGAGGGTGGTGAGGTCTCAGTGATTTATCAGGATTTTTATAATGGTGGTGGTTTGTTTTGTTAATTACAGACTATTGAGGTGAGAATCCTGTATTGAAAGTGAATGATAAAAAAAGTAGAGATCAAAGTTAAAGAAAAATACGATTTGATCTCTTTCAGCATATAACATTAAAGAACACAATCATTGGTTGTTTTATAATATAAATATATTTTCAAAGCACAGAATGAGAAACTAAAGCATCAATAGGCAGAACTAGGTGTGTGAGGCATTATGTTCTAAATGGTGTTTGTGGTGTAAATATCCTACAAGAACAGACGAGTAGATTTACTGTGATCATTTTATTTTGAAATATATCTACTTTTTTCCTAATTAACAACAACCATAAGTTTACATTAAAATGCTATAATTTTACATCACGTGACCACATGAAGCCTCATCTTACCTCGTTTATCTTTGACGTTAAACAATTACTTCATTGTGTTTCATAGTAAACTGGTTACTTTCATGAATCAATAGTTCGGTTCCTTCAGTTGTTTTATTTGCAAACAAAAGAGTTTAGTGCTGATGATGCAGAATAATGTTATATTCATTTTATATCCTTTTGACCACATATTTTCATATTCAACATATCCAAATAAACATTTGATGCTGTTGATGTTCGGGTATAATTGTGTTCTGTTTAGTTCCACCAGGTGAAGACAAAGTACACATTTCTGTTCCAGGCTGGTGAGAATTTTGATCATTGTAGTTTCACTTTTTATTTACATATTATTGTTTCCTGCAGTTTCACAAAAATCTTACCTTTGTTCAGGTTCTGGTAGAACATGTCTCTATTTCTAATCCTTCAGTAGATTTCTATCTGTTCCTCTTGATAAGAAGCTTCATTTAGCAGTTCTTTATTTAATTATCTCAGAAATCAGACACACAAATAGAATCATTCATCACTTGCCTGTTGTTTGTGTAACTGTAGCATCTTAAATTAAATTCAGATGTTGTGAATACACGTTGCTACTAAATAAAACACTTTATAATACTTTGAATATGTACTCATGTAGAGTACTTGAGTGAATGCACTTTGTTACATTCCACCAATGAAGTGGTGAATAAATGTACCATCAGCTGCCTTCTGCTGCTCTCTATTGGCTAAACATGGTGCAGGATAAATATGTGAAAACAATCACAATCTGATGCAAAAGGCAACCTTGAACAAATTATAACATAAATATGACAAATGAATGCTGAATGTTTAAAACACACATTGGTCCAGTATTTAAGAGTATAGTAGCAAAGTACCACACTCAGACTGAGAAATGTATCATGCCTTGTGCTGCCTTGAGGTCTCCAGAGATTGCTTACCTGTTAGCTGGATTAACTTTATGTTAGCAATAACTGCAACATTTGGGACATAACTGCACAACCATTTAACCTCAACATTGATGAATGCCAATTTACAGTTTCATGCACGTGCACATAAATGTGTCCACAAACAAAAGACCCATCGACTTGTCATGGTTGAGTCCACTGATAGTGGTGAAATGGAAGAGTCCAAGTCTCTGCTGAAACGGGGTTGTTATACACAGGGCATTTTAGTCAACTTTTCTTTTCCTTCAATCAAACACTTTACACTACAAATATTTCACTGTTAAAATTAAAATCAGTGACGTCATGACAGACGACAGTGTGATCACATCAATGTAGTGCTGCTGGATCAAATACATCTTGCAGGAGTCGGTCTTTTAGTGAGCAGATCCATTGTTTCTCATGACAAACTGGATCCCGATCATGGCTCGGTCCAGAAGCTGAGATGGACTCTAGAAGTCTGATGGTGGCTCGGTGGGCCTCAAACACTCCGGTCTTTGTGTCATAAGAGGTCATTTTTGGGGCAGCCAGTCCAGCAGCAGGGTCTTGTATGAAAAAGGCAGGCACTTTCAAAAAATACTTGGCAGGGGATTGGATCTCAACTATGACCCAGGGTTTCATGATTCAGTTTGCTCGGAGCCCTCCACGACAAGATCAGCAAGGGTTATGTCAGTGACGGAGCTGCAGCACAGGGAAGTGTTACAGGCGGAGGTTTCTACCCTCCTGGCGAAAGGGGTAGTCAGGGAGGTAGAGCCGGGGGATCGGAGGTCTGGTTTCTATTCACCTGTGAGGAGAAGATTTTTGGAATTCTGTGTTCTCGGATCTTGCTGATCCCTCACACCTTCCCCAGGTGCATGGTCGCACTCCTTTGGCCTCTGCGGCGGGAGGGACTCAGAATTCTAAATTATCTGGACGATTGGCTACTATGTGCCCAGACAGAGGAGCAGGGTCGCCGCCATGTGGTCCGGCTCCTGGAGCATATTAAGAACCTAGGTCTTCACCTCAACCAGGAGAAAAGCAGTTTGGTGCCATGTCAGGTTACACAATTTTGAGCATAGTTCTAGACTCCAGGTCAGCTACTGTGTCTCTTACCCGGGAGAGGCAGGAGATTTTTAGGGCCTGTCTGGCACATTTTTGTATGGGGACAAGGGTCACTTGAAGAGTGTGCCTGCTGCCCTTGGGGCTGATAGCAACAATGGTTGAAATAGTTCCTCACCCGCAGGCTGCAACTGGCCCTCTGCTGGTGGGGACGCCCGATCAGTGGGAGCCGTCACCAGCTAGTGTCATCAGACACCTGCAAGGCCTCCATGTGCTGCTGAGGACGGACAGCACGGTGGCAGCAGCTTACATCAACAGGCAGGGAGGCCAAGGCTCCCCTCACCTTTGCAGACTTGTGCACAAGCTGTGATTGTGGCCATCCCCACACATTCTGTCCCTCAAAGCAGTACAGGTGCCTGGGCTGGTGGATCAGGCAGCGGACTTCCTGTCCAGGAGAAAGGAGGCTTCATCCGGAGGTGGTGATAGAGATCTGGCGTCACTTTGGCGCAGCGGTTGTGGATCTGTTTGCCTTCAGGAAGTTGACCCACTGCTCCCTGTTAATCTCCCTGGGGAGGGACGACCCTCTCCTCAGCACAGACACCATGGCCCATCAGTACATTATAATTATTGATGCATTAATGTGTTCATCACTTTAATGTTGCAGCTGGTAAAGGTGGAGATAATTCTTTGTAAGTTACCCAACAGAGACGTGTTAGTGAGAGTTTGTAGAACACTTCCTGGTGGATATAAGAGACGTACTGACTTGTTGCCAAGTTACAACAAAAAGCCATTGACTGTCACGTTGCCAGCTCTTGTTTCTCTGTCACAGATATAAAATAATCCTGTCGTCTATGATGATTTGCCTACCTGAATATAATGTTTTCAAGCCTCATTGTGTTCTTGTCTATACGAGTGTCTTCTGTTATTTTCACCTTTTGTCTGGACTTTTGGAAGAATACCTGAAAGATGAAACATTAAGTTATAATATTTTTTGGACCTTCAACAGATTGTACACTGACAAAAATAGTGAATAAATATAAAACTGATTCCAGGCAATGCATGATGGGATAGACCCAATTCCTCCTGTGACCCTGAACAATTGATGAGAGAGAGTGAGAGAATGAATGAAGGAAAGACAAGATAATTGAGAACATGTTAGATGAAAAAACACAGCAAGATGTACAATATTAAAGAGGAAACAATCAATTATAAATTGACTAGGTGCCTTTATTTTCACTGCCAAACATTTAATCATACTGGATGACGTGTCAGCACAACATGTTTCCTGTTACATGTTCCTGTTGGCTGGAAAATAAAAATGTTGTTGAACTGGTTTAGTGTGAGTCAGCGAATTTAAATGTTCAGTCCTCACTGGAGGAATAAACAAAACACCGAAAGAAGATTGTGACATTGTTGAACAGAGCTGAGACGCCATTACAGGGTGTGAGATCTCTGCTGGAAAACACACGTTTGGAGTATTTGAACCAGTGAAGAGACGGAACAGTAACTTGGTGAGTCTTGTTATTGAAAGATAATTTAGATATCAAGACAAATGGCTGAGAAAACCGCTCTTTTTGAAAGTCTCCTGAACTGCCATGTTTGTTCAGAGACTTTCAGAGATCCTGTGTCTCTGAGCTGCAACCACAGCTTCTGTTCAAGCTGCCTGAAACTATTCTGGAAACAAGCTGAAAACACAAACTGTCCCATTTGTAAAAGAAGATCCTCAAAGGACTTTCTAGGAGTGAACTTAACACTGAAGGAACTGTCTGACTCGTTTGCTGAGAGACAGAAAACTGGATCATCTGAGACAGAAAAAGGAGAGAAGAAGGTGGAGGTGGTGTGTAGTAAACATGGAGAAGAGACTAAACTGTTCTGTGAGGATGAAGAGAGAGTTGTGTGTCCTGTCTGTGAGTTTTCTCTCCACCAGAGTCACAAGGTGGTTCCTATAGAACAAGCAGTCAGTGACCTGAAGGACCAGCTGAGATCTGACTTAGAGTCTCTGCAGGACAAGAGGCACAAACATGAAGAAGTGGAGGAAACATACAATGAAATGATTGAACACTCCAAGAAGCAGCTGTTGTCCACAGAGAGGCAGATCAGAGCAGAGTTCAACAAGCTCCACCAGTTCCTGAAAGAGGAAGAGGAGTCCAGACTGGCAGCTCTGAGGGAGGAAGAGGAGCAGAAGGGGAAGACTATCAGCAGAGAGATGAAGATGATTCAGGAGCAGATCTCCTCTCTGTCAGACAGCATCTCTGCTGTTGAAGAAGACCTGCAGAAACACAACGTGTCATTCCTCAGCAGTTATAAACCCACTCAGACCAGAGCCAGAGTCCAGAGCTCACTGTCAGATCCACAGCTGGTCTCAGGAGCGCTGATAGATGTGGCCAAACACCTGGGCAACCTGTCCTTCAGAGTCTGGGAGAAGATGAAGGACAAGGTCCACTTCAGTCCTGTCATTCTGGACCCAAACACTGCAGCCTACAATCTCTATCTGTCTGATGATCTGACCAGTGTGAGACATGGAGACACATACCAGAAGCTTCCTGACAATCCAGAGAGAAACAGTATGTATGTCACTGTTCTGGGCTCTGAGGGCTTCAGCTCAGGGAAACACAGCTGGGAGGTGGAGGTGGGAGACCATCCTCACTGGGATGTAGGTTTGGTTAAAGAGTCAGTTGACAGGAAGGGAGAGTTACTTGATTCACCAGAAGATGGAGTCTGGTGTTTAACTCATCACAGTGGAAAATACACTGATGGATCTGGTCAGACTGTCAGAGTGAAGAAGAGTCTCCAGAGGATCAGAGTCCAGCTGGAATATGACATGGGGGACGTGTCCTTCTACGACCCTGAAGACATGACTCACATCTACACTCACAGAGACACTTTCACTGAGAAACTCTTCCCATGGTTCAATATTGGAGAGTCTGGTGATGCTAAAACTGCTGATATCAAAATGTGTCAAACTGATATTTCTCTGTGATGTTCATGGAGGGTGGTGAGGTCTCAGTGATTTATCAGGATTTTAATAATGGTGGTGGGTTTTGTTAATAACAGACAATTCCAGTTAGTTCTTCAATTTGATAGCACATGAAGAAAATGTAGAGAAATGTTAAAGATTTGAGCGAATTACATGATGTGTTTGTGATGTAAATATGCTGAAAGAACTGGGACCAGTAGATTTAGTGTGATCATGTTATTAGATTTATATAGATTTGTTTTTAATTTAATAGATCAGCAACAACAAACCTTCAGTTTTATTTTATTTTTTATTTCATTTTGAATAGTTTACATTGTTAATTTTTTAAATTTTAGAATTATTTTTCATCTTTTAATCATGAAATCTTTGTTTCAGTAAATAACTTTCTCAAAATGCATCAATACAAAATCATTCAGATTAATAAATAATTCCTTTTAACAAAATCACATATTTTTACTGTTCAGAATGCATCAAACAGTGAATTTTGATGTAATGATGAACCTGTTATTCACTATATGTGACTGTTGACATATTTTATATTATATCAGTTCATCTATATGATTAAACGTCGTCTCCTTCCTCATTTTTGTTTCTTTAAATGTATAAAATTCTGCAGAAATTGCTTGATAATGTTTATATTTCTTCAATGTTGAGTCCAAATTAGAAAAGCTCAACATTGTAATAAAATGTGACATTGACTTTAGGATTGTGTGTATTAGTGCTGCAACTAAAAGCTGTTATCAATTAATCTGTTGATGTTTTTAATCATTAAATATCAGAAAATTGTGAAAAATGCCAAATAAAAACAGCAAATTCTCAAATTTGAGCAGATGTGTAGATTGTTTTCTAGATAAATGATTTTAACGATAAATGATTGGCCATATTGGCAACAATATGAGTTATTAAATTGTATGTTTTCTACCTTGTCAGCAAATATTGTGATCAAAAGCATGAATGAGTGACTTCTATCAATACAAAGCTGTGCTGCAGTTTGATGTGTTTGAAACAGAAACTGATTCACGTTTCTATTTCAATGATCATTTTATTGATTACACCGTAACACATTTTCTTGAAGTCATAGAAACACGTGTAGCACGTAAGAGAACAGAGCAATAATCTGAAGAATCAGAGAACTAGAGGATTAATATTATCATACAGAAGAAACCCAAAGAGACAAAAAGAGACAAAGGGAAACTAGAAAGAGCCAACTGCAGAGAAATGATTGAATAAGGTCTGAAACAGAGGGAACGGGAGAAAGAGAGAAAGACCAAGAGAAGACAACTCAGTCACTGTGTGGAGAAAGAAGATGGCGGAGGTTCAGAGTGAACACAGTGGCTCCAGTTGATCTCAGTAATGCTTCATCTGACTAAACAGCTGAGGGGAAGGCAGCCGAGCTCTCAGTGACCTCTAGACACCAGAGAAGGACTGTTGTTGTACTTTATATGTAGCACAATGAATCATCTTCTGTCATCATGTCAGCTTTGATCATTCATACACAATCAGGATGTATCAGAGGTGTTGGCACATTTAGTTTAGTGAAGAATGTAAAACGTGTCTGGAAACAGTTTGTGATACAAGATGAATGAAGGAGAAAGGTCGAGAACACCAGTTGTTCCTCCTTCTGTGAGAGGATTTAATGCTTTTCTCTGTTTTATATCAATGTTCACTGAATATTTTGGGGGTTTTGGACTGTTGAGACAAAACAAGAGATTTGAAGACGTCACCTTTCACTCTGAGGAACTGAATATCATTGTTTAAAAATATAATCAATAATGAAAGTAATCGTTAGTTAACTTACAGCCAAACTTCTTGTTTCAAATGGAGGACTTTAAAACAGTTTTTAAATAAGTGCTGTATCAATACATTTATTGTTTATTTACATTTCTATATTATATTTATTGCAAATCTATTAATTTACATTAAATACATTTTATTTTAAATGAAATAATTAGTGTTGTTCTGTAAACAGTCTGAACTACAGACAGTTCCTCTCTGTTTCCACTGAGCTCTCTCTTTAGAACAGTTTGTGTGGTTCTATCAGGTCATTGTGGTCAATGTTGAAAATCTTCCTTCTTTATCACAATATTGTATTTATTTACAGATCTTTAGCTTCAATGTGATATAGTACATTAAAACTATGATTTTGGTTCATCCAGTGAACTAAATACTAAAAAGTTAGACATTTCTATCCGATTATTTAGCATTTTATTATGTTGATTGTTTTTTTCCACTTTAAAATAAATATTTTTTCACAAGTAACAATTCTCAGGCACTTGTTGTGGAAAGTTGCTGTAAAATCTGATAATCAACAAAACATCACCATCTGCTGGTAATGAAATGAAATGTCAGGATAGAAAGTGAAACTTAAAGCTGGTTTCCACGTCGCTGAACGGAGCTGAGAGACGCCATTACAGGGAGAAGTATCTCTACTATAAACATTACATCAGAAGGATTGTAAGCTGTAATTTAAAGAGACACAGAGTTGGTGAGTCTTGTTGTTTAAAGATATTCACATATCGGAGCAAATGGCTGAGAAAATAGCTCTTCTTGAAGGTTTCCTGAACTGCCATGTTTGTTCAGAGACGTTCAGAGATCCTGTGTCTCTGAGCTGCAACCACAGCTTCTGTTCAAGCTGCCTGCAACAATTCTGGAAACAAGCTCAAACTAAAAACTGTCCCATTTGTAAAACAAAGTCATCAACGGATGAACCAGCAGTGAACTTAACACTGAAGGGACTGGCTGACTCGTTTGCTGAGAGACAGAATAATGGTTCACCTGAGACGGAACAAGAAAAGGAGAACGAGGAGGTCGTGTGTGAAAAACATCCAGAAGTTCCTTATTGGTTCTGTGAGGACGAGCAGAAAGCTGTGTGTCCTGTCTGTGAGTTTTCTCTCCACCAGAGTCACAAGGTGGTTCCTATAGAACAAGCAGTCAGTGACCTGAAGGACCAGCTGAGATCTGACTTAGAGTCTCTGCAGGACAAGAGGGACGAATATGAAGAAGTGGAGGAAACATACAATGAAATAATTGAACACTCCAAGAAGCAGCTGTTGTCCACAGAGAGGCAGATCAGAGCAGAGTTCAACAAGCTCCACCAGTTCCTGAAAGAGGAAGAGGAGTCCAGACTGGCAGCTCTGAGGGAGGAAGAGGAGCAGAAGGGGAAGACTATCAGCAGAGAGATGAAGATGATTCAGGAGCAGATCTCCTCTCTGTCAGACAGCATCTCTGCTGTTGAAGAAGACCTGCAGAAACACAACGTGTCATTCCTCAGCAGTTATAAACCCACTCAGACCAGAGCCAGAGTCCAGAGCTCACTGTCAGATCCACAGCTGGTCTCAGGAGCGCTGATAGATGTGGCCAAACACCTGGGCAACCTGTCCTTCAGAGTCTGGGAGAAGATGAAGGACAAGGTCCACTTCAGTCCTGTCATTCTGGACCCAAACACTGCATCCAACAGTCTCTATCTGTCTGATGATCTGACCAGTGTGAGATGTGAAGACACAAACCAGAAGCTTCCTCGCAATCCAGAGAGATTCACTAAGTATGCCACTGTTCTGGGCTCTGAGGGCTTCAGCTCAGGGAAACACAGCTGGGAGGTGGAGGTGGGAGACCATCCTGACTGGAATGTAGGTTTGGCTAAAGAGTCAGTTGACAGGAAGGGAAAGTTACTTGTTTCACCAGAATATGGAATCTGGTGTTTAACTCATCGTAGTGGAAAATACACTAATGGATCTGGTCAGACTGTCAGAGTGAAGAAGAGTCTCCAGAGGATCAGAGTCCAGCTGGACTATGACATGGGGGACGTGTCCTTCTACGACCCTGAAGACATGACTCACATCTACACTCACAGAGACACTTTCACTGAGAAACTCTTCCCATTGTTCAATATTGGAGAGTCTGGTGATGCTAAAACTACTGATATCAAAATGTGTCAAACTGATATTTCTCTGTGATGTTCATGGAGGGTGGTGAGGTCTCAGTGATTCATCAGGATTTTTATCATGGTGGTGGTTTCTTTAGTTAATTACAGACTATTGAGGTGAGAATCCTGTATTGAAAGTACATGAGAAAAAAGTTTAGAGATCAAAGTTTAAGAAAAATAAGATTTGATCTCTTCCAGCCAATATCATTAAAGAACACATTCATTGGTTGTTTTATAATATAAATATATTTTCAAAGCACAGAATGAGAAACTAAAGCATCAATATGCAGAACTAGGTGTGTGAGGCATTATGTTCTAAATGGTGTTTGTGGTGTAAATATCCTACAAGAACAGACGAGTAGATTTACTGTGATCATTTTATTTTGAATTATATCTACTTTTTTCCCCCAATTAACAACAACCATAAGTTTACATTAAAATGCTATAATTTTAAATCACGTGACCACATGAAGCCTCATCTTACCTTGTTTATCTTTGACGTTAAACAATTACTTCATTGTGTTTTATAGTAAACTGGTTACTTTCATGAATCAATAGTTCGGTTCCTTCAGTTGTTTTATTTGCAAACAAAAGAGTTTAGTGCTGATGATGCAGAATAATGTTATATTCATTTTATATCCTTTTGACCAAATATTTTCATATTCAACATATCCAAATATACATTTGATGCTGTTGATGTTCGGGTATAATTGTGTTCTGTTTAGTTCCACCAGGTGAAGACAAAGTACACATTTCTGTTCCAGGCTGGTGAGAATTTTAATCATTTTAGTTTCACTTTTTATACATATTATTGTTTCCTGCAGTTTCACAAACATCTTACCTTTGTTCAGGTTCTGGTAGAACATGTCTCTATTTCTAATCCTTCAGTAGATTTCTATCTGTTCCTCTTGATAAGAAGCTTCATTTAGCAGTTCTTTATTTAATGATCTCAGTAATCAGACACACAAATAGAATCATTCATCACTTGCCTGTTGTTTGTGTAACTGTAGCATCTTAAATTAAATTCAGATGTTGTGAATACACGTTGCTACTAAATAAAACACTTTATTCTCATTTCCATGTTTCTTCTCTCATTCTTTCATTTCCTGTTGGTGTTGGTGTAAAACTCCTCTCACCTGTTCAGTGAAATGTAGAAGTACATACAAGAGGTGAGGGACACTGTGTGCACCAACACTGGTGTGCTGCAGTTAGATGTTCCTTCTGTTCCTGATGAAGACATGAATATCAGTCTATTACAACAACACTGTCCAGGACTTTATTCCAGTTTCAGAAGAACATGTGTAATGATATCTGGAAATACACAATAACAATGATAATATGTATTTGTAATGAGGAATATCAAAGCTGTAATGTTCTGGTCTTTTGACATCAACGTACTGTAGATATGGTAGAGTGGTGCAGTGGTGAAGGAAGTATTCAGATCCTTTACAGGAGTAAAAGTACTAACACGAACTGTGAAAATACTCCAGTAAAAGTCCTGCATTCAAAACTGTACTCAAGTAAAAGTATCTGTTAAATGTACTTAAAGAAAAGTATTCATTATGCAGTGAAATGTTTCCTGTCAGTGTTTTACTGTTAAATATGATGTTTCTGGATTAATATTACTGCTGCATTAATGTGTTGCATTGAGATGTTTCAGGTTGTGTTAATTGCTAGTTTAATTAGCAGCAATGCATCATATTTCATAAGATCATCATATGTTTGTAGCGTCTCTGTCCTGTGAGAACCACGTATCTCTATAAAGTCAACTTTTCATGAGCTCAGAATCACAGCCCTGTTTTCAGATTTGTGACGATGTTTTTTTTCCAGCTGAACCAAAAGTTAAATAGTTTATTTATCTTAACAGGGAGGAGAGTTTACTCAACACATGAAGGAACACTTCATCCTTCAGTTCATCACAAACATTCAAAATCAACACATCTGGAGATACGTGGTTTTCACTGGACAGGAAGGAGACGAAGACTGTGATCTGAAAAGTAACTAAAGCTGTCAGATAAATGTAGTGGAGTAAAAAGTTAAATATTTGTCTCTGAGATGTCGTGGAGCACAATAGGGCTGCAACTAACGATTATTTTAATAATCGATTAATCTGTCGATTATTTTTACGATTAATCGATGAATCGGATAAAAAAAAAAAAGCATTAATTTCCAACCCTTTATTCAAAAACAGTATGCTTTATGCTTTCGGGTTTTTTTTAAATAAAGTGCACAAAAATATGTATTTTTTTGTTTAAAGGGACCTGAGCTGTCAGAACAATAAATCATTTATAAAAAATAAAGAAAAATACAAATCAGAAAACTTAACAGGATTTGTTTGAACGTCAGAACTTGTTCTCTACACTACACTCACAGATGCACACACGCACTCAAGTTCACTTGAAGCTTATTCATTAAATTATTACCATCATTGTAGTAAGTGCAAGTTAAGTTAATTTATACACCACATTTAAACACAGTTTAAGATGACCAAGTGCTGTAAAAAAAATTAAAAAGTACAACACACACACATATATTTGTCAACAATAACCGATATGGGACAAAGCACAGAATATATATACATGACAACAGATTGAAAAATGAATGGGCCAAAAAAGGCGAGTGAATAAAAGCGTGTCTTTAGTCCTGCTTTACTACTGTTATTAACGAGCTAACGCTAACTTGTCATGCTTGTCAAACTGGATAACGAGTAAACACCAGCACCAGTAGAGCTACTGGAGGGACGTTACGTCCCTGATAACAGTCGACTCCGGGGCGGCTGATCTGTCGCACTCGGTTCGGCCATGCACGCCGGATATGCCCCGCCTACGGATCGCGCACCGTCAAACATCGTTACGGATCTCCGGTGGTCTTTCCTCTACCTCCGCTCTGCTCCGCGCTCAACTCAACTTTTTTTTTATACTCAAACATCTCCGCGACTTATTGAGTGGCGTAATAATCGCGCGACACAACGAATCGATAATGAAATTCGTTGCCAACTCTTTTAATAATCGAATTTTATCGATTTTATCGATTCGTTGTTGCAGCCCTAGAGCACAAACATAAAGTTGGAATATTCAAGCAAATGACAAGTACTTTGAATATGTACTCATGTAGAGTACTTGAGTAAATGCACTTTGTTACATTCCACCAATGAAGTGGTGAATAAATGTACCATCAGCTGGCTTCTGCTGCTCTCTATTGGCTAAACATGGTGCAGGATAAATATGTGAAAATGGTGCAACAATCACAATCTGGTGCAAAAGGACAACCTTGAACAAATTATAACATAAATAAGACAAATAAATGCTAAATGTTTAAAACACACATTGGTCCAGTATTTAAGAGTATAGTAGCAAAGTACCAGAGTGTTTTTCAACCTTTTCTGAGCCGTGGTATGTTTATTACATTAAAAAGATCCCGCGGCACACCAACAACCAAAAAAGCTACAAAATGACACATTGTAGCATAATACAGCATATTGACGGGTGTTTTGTTTGGAGATGACGTTTAAGCTTGCTTGGGACCACGGATCTGTTGGATAGCTTTTCCCCACACAACAAGCTAAACGGAGTCGGTGCAGTCAGATCCCCGGTGAAGGTAAATCCAAACGACAGATAACTTTCGCTGTATTGCCTCGAGCTCAATGTTTTTTCTGTCTTTTGACCACCACTCATACGAGGCTTTTCATCAAGGTTGGGATTTTGTCCAGGGACCAGTTCAGAGTCTGCATTTTTCCTTTTCAAATATTGAAAATCACTGACCTACTGAATGCACTTCTCAGGGACAACATGCTCACATGTGCTCAATGTCATCCACATGATTGAATGTGCAGCATGTGTACAGGATGTGATGGCACGGACACATTTTACTTCCTGTAAACGTCACAAGATGGAGACAAAGTCCATGTTATTCTTTGCTGCACAGGTTGATCAATAGCAGCACCTCTTAGCAGTTTCTGATGGATTCTTCTTTTCACACAGATCCTTCACAGAAACCCCGTTGTGTTTGTCTGACGTCCTGTTTGTCCAGAGTAGCTCACAAATCCATCACTGCTGTGGCTCTTGATGTTGTTGTTGCTTCATCAGCCACCAATTTAGTCAAATCATCTCAGAGACGTTATTCAGATTGAATTATATCTCAGACATGAGTCTTTTCAGCTCTTAAGAGGCCCACGTTTATTTTGTGCTGCTGTACCGTCATCGTCAAAACTCACTTGTACAAGATACAGATCAACACTGAACCTAAATGTGGTGGAATGCTTGTGATGGAAAAAAAATATCTCCTGTACCCGCCTTGCATGAGTCTTTTGATGCTGAAATAAAGAATACCAAAGACCAGAGGTTCCCTTCTGTATATTTATTTTCTGCGCAGAAAAGGTTCAATCATCACATCAGAATGTGTACAGTCTCAGTGAGGAAGAAAGAACCTCGAAAAAAATTAACAAGCTTTCTTTATACCGAATGAGCAAAGGTGGGGGCCGATGGCCAATGTTACAGACATTTTGGTCTCAGACTGATAGGAACAACAAGTGAAAACAAACGGCCAGCAACCAAAACATGCGGCCCGAAGGCCTTGGCACTGGAACATTCTCATACAACATTTTTAAAACACAGTTAGTTATCCATGTGAACAGGCAAGAAAGAGTCCTTCTTTTGCACAACAGACATGGTGGTGCAGTTCAACAAAGGTCAGAGCAAAAGTATTTATGCATGAATACAATATACTGAATAGGAATATATACTAAGTAAGTGAGTAGAAATATATATACTAAGTAAGTAGAAATACATACACACACTACGTAAAAAACTACCATTACATGCTCCCCAGAGAATGAAGAACAGGGTGGAGGGTTGTGAAAGCAGCCCTCAGGCTGGCTCCTCCCACAACCAATTCCTAATCAGTGCCAGCATTTAAAACACACCTGTTGGCATGAACTCATCCCTTTATGGCCCCTGTCCTGTTCCTGTGGCTGCTCGTAGTGGTTTTGGTGTTAAAGAAACCTCTTCATTGTCCTGCTGTCTGAGTGAATACTTATGTTAGTACCACATATATCAGTTGGTTCACCTGCTGCTGTTTTGATTAATTTACATTGTTCGACCAACTGTGTTTGTTTTATTTGTCTTGATTCTTTTTGTCATTAGTTCCCTCTTTCTTTAGGTTCAGTAGAGTGTCATTGTTGGGAGGCTAAGGACCCGTGGTGAGGTCCCTACACCGTATGCATGCATGTATAAACACTTGTCTCATGACAAACTGGATCCAGAACATGGCTCGGTCCAGAGGCTTCATGGTCTGGTCTCTGTGCAGCCTGGAGAGCTCCTGCACGTTCTCCCTGCAGGACGGCTCCTAAAGCACCTCCTTCACCTTCTCCAGGAAGTTGTCTTTGTTCAATGAGCCAATGTCCAGCACTCTGGTAACGCCCCTCGCTCTCGTCCTGAACAGGTTGTCGTCCTGATCAAACATCAGAGGAAGGCCGACGATGGGAACTCCACGGTAGATGGCCTCTTGAAGCCTGTTGGTGCCTCCGTTGGGCCACAAACACTCTGGTCTTTGTGTCCTAAGAGGACGTTTTGGTTCAGCCAGTCCAGCACCAAGGTGTTCATGACCAGAGTGGACCGTCTCTTCCCAGTATGCCTCCAGATGACCTTCTGAGGGAACTGGGCAACAGCAGCAGCCACATGTTGTGCTACATCCTCAGGAAGAGTCTCCACCAAGGTCCCCAAGCTCATAGCAAAGACTCCATGCTCTGCAGAGCTCTGGACAAAGTCCTCCAGATGTTGAGGAAGCAGCTTGGAGGGTTTACACTGAAACCCGCCATGTAGACCACGTTGGACATGATGGACCAACAGTTTGAGGCTGAAGACTTTCTTTCTTTCTTCTCTTTACAGCTCCTCAACAGTACTGTCTTCATCAGACTGATTTATTTGTCTTATAGATCAATTCTAAACACCTGAGAGAATATTTATGTGCTGTTTTAAAACTTGAGTGTTTATATATTTTAGTTAATCTTATGAAAATAATATAAACTAATGCATGATGAAATAAAGTATTTATATTCTTCTCAATAAGAGAGAGAGTGAATGAATGAATGAATAAATGAATGAGAGAAAATGTTCCAGAAAGTAAAACACATTCATGTTGAGAGACTTTAGAATCTATTTCATGATTGTTATTTGTACATTAACTGAGACACAATGTTGAACACTAATAGTCATATTAGTGAGTTTGGTCTCATGTTTCTAGAAATACTCACTAAATATATTGCACATACATTTGGCTGCTTTGACTTGTGATAAATAGGAGAATATGAGATAAACAAATCAAATTTAAACATCAGCTTTGATTCTTTAAGTGCAGGTTAAGAGTGTGATCTTTATTTAGTCCACCTGGATGAAATGAACACAGTCATGAAGAGATTTTATCACAACATGTTTCCTGTTACAGCGGCTGAAAAATAAAATATGCAGTAAAACTGGTTTAGTGTCAGTGAGTCTGTTGAAATGTTCAGTCAACACAACAATCTTCTCTTTGTTTGTGGCATTTCATGATCAGTTCTATAAATAAAAAAGAAGAAATTAGTTTTGGATTCAACTTTGAAACAAATGCTTAAGTAAGGAATTTATATTTTTCATAATCAAGAGTAAAATATTGACCTCAGAAAGACATCATGACACCATCTGCTGGTGACTAAAGGACATAACAGCATTTCCTCATAACTCCACCTGTCACACAGGTTTGTGGAAATGAAAACTGATTTTGACATTGTTGAACAGACCTGAGACGCCATTACAGGGTGTGAGATCTCTGCTGGAAAACACACGTTTGGAGTATTTGAACCAGTGAAGAGACGGAACAGTAACTTGGTGAGTCTTGTTATTGAAAGATAATTTAGATACCAAGACAAATGGCTGAGAAAATAGTTATTTTTGGAAGTTACCTGAACTGCCATGTTTGTTCAGAGACGTTCAGAGATCCTGTGTCTCTGAGCTGCAACCACAGCTTCTGTTCAAGCTGCCTGAAACTATTCTGGAAACAAGCTGAAAACAAGAACTGTCCAATTTGTAAAAGAAAATCCTCAAAAGAACATCCAGGAATTAACTTTCCACTGAAGGAACTGTCTGACTCGTTTGCTGAGAGACAGAAAACTGGATCACCTGAGACAGAAAAAGGAGAGAAGAAGGTGGAGGTGGTGTGTAGTAAACATGGAGAAGAGACTAAACTGTTCTGTGAGGATGAAGAGAAAGCTGTGTGTCCTGTCTGTGAGTTTTCTCTCCTCCAGAGTCACAAGGTGGTTCCTATAGAACAAGCAGTCAGTGACCTGAAGGACCAGCTGAGATCTGACTTAGAGTCTCTGCAGGACAAGAGGGACGAATATGAAGAAGTGGAGGAAACATACAATGAAATGATTCAACTCTCCAAGAAGCAGCTGTTGTCCACAGAGAGGCAGATCAGAGCAGAGTTCAACAAGCTCCACCAGTTCCTGAAAGAGGAAGAGGAGTCCAGACTGGCAGCTCTGAGGGAGGAAGAGGAGCAGAAGGGGAAGACTATCAGCAGAGAGATGAAGATGATTCAGGAGCAGATCTCCTCTCTGTCAGACAGCATCTCTGCTGTTGAAGAAGACCTGCAGAAACACAACGAGTCATTCCTCAGCAGTTATAAACCCACTCAGACCAGAGCCAGAGTCCAGAGCTCACTGTCAGATCCACAGCTGGTCTCAGGAGCGCTGATAGATGTGGCCAAACACCTGGGCAACCTGTCCTTCAGAGTCTGGGAGAAGATGAAGGACCAGGTCCACTTCAGTCCTGTCATTCTGGACCCAAACACTGCATCCTACAATCTCTATCTGTCTGATGATCTGACCAGTGTGAGAAATGGAGACACATACCAGGAGCTTCCTAACAATCCAGAGAGAAACACTAAGTATTTCACTGTTCTGGGCTCTGAGGGCTTCAGCTCAGGGAAACACAGCTGGGAGGTGGAGGTGGGAGACCATCCTTACTGGTTTGTAGGTTTGGTTAAAGAGTCAACTGACAGGAAGGGAGAGATACATTTTTTACCAAAATATGGAGTCTGGTGTTTAATTAATCACAGTGGAAAATACACTATCGGATCTGGTAAGGCTGTCAGAGTGAAGAAGAGTCTCCAGAGGATCAGAGTCCAGCTGGACTATGACATGGGGGACGTGTCCTTCTACGACCCTGAAGACATGACTCACATCTACACTTACAGAGACACTTTCACTGAGAAACTCTTCCCATGGTTCTGTATTGGAAACTCTGGTGATGCTAAAACTGCTGATATCAAAATGTGTCAAACTGATATTTCTCTGTGATGTTCAGACATGTTAGTGTTTGTTCAGACTTTACTCTGACTTCACTGTGTGTCAACATCTCATTGATAGAATCAATACAATCAACAGTTATGACAGAAAATATACATCTACTCAATACAGAAGCTGTAGGACTTCATCATGTTATAAATCTTACAGGTACATTTAAATCATTTTCATCTTTGAATATTGTGTTCATTCAATTTTACTTTAAAAACAAGACAACATGAATCATTGTTTTAATCTGAAATTAATTTTGAAAGATCTTAATTCATTAAGTATTCAGTTTTGTTTTGTTTCGATAAAATCTATAGAGATGGTTTCTCTCCTTTTGATTTCCATTTATTTTAATGGATTTCATCAGGATATTTGTTTATGTTGTTTTGTAAACTCTGATTGTAATGATGCTCTTTTAAATTAGTTTAATCTACAAAACAAATGTGGTTGTGAAATGCTGAAACTGTAACACATCATCAGAGGACAAACTCAAAATAAAAGCTGGTAATTATTCTGGTTATCAGCATCTAGTTTTGAGTCAAAGAACACAGTAAAATAGTGACAGTCATCAGTTTTAGTTCTTTATATTCTTGGGTCTTCTCATGAGTTATGTCAGTTTTGGATCCGTTGTTTTACTCAGAGGGAATAACTATATTAATTGTGTTTTTTAAGATAATATAACACTTTATTCATCCAGAGGGGAGTTGTTGTGCAGCAGTTGTAATACAAAGTGTGAAAAGTGTAAATATAAAGAATTCAAATTCAAAATATATATAATCACAGAATCAGGTGAACAGTACGGATCATAATAATATTAATGGGTTTTGATTCAGTCTGTAATTCTTTCAAAGCTTCTTCATTCTGTTTATGATGATTTTTGTAGTTTTTACATGATCAGTAACATGAACGATGAATTAAAATGTTTGTGATCAAAATAAAGGAACTTTAGTTTAAAAAGTCTTATTTCATTGAATGAACTATATCTTTATAAATGTACATCAGATGGATGCTGCTTCATGATGTGTCATTAAATCACCAACAGGTTTTATTCACAATGTTCTGTATGAAGTTGTTTCAAGTTTCTTTACAAACATCTGTGAAATATTCATGTGACAAATTACAAAGAATACAAATCATGAAAAACAATTAATCAACCAGATCATAACAAAACACAATATTTAATCTTAAAATGTTAAATCTACATTTTATATTTTCAAATCAACAGATTCCTCAGTGAAACTCTTTCAACATCAACATTTATGGACAGTCCAGCTGAATGAAGTTAGATCTTCTTTTGTAGAGTCACGTGACTAATTAAGCGACTGTATACACAGAAAGCTGAATGGAGCTCATACCTCCCTGATGAAGGCTCAGTAGCTGTAAACATGTGAGCAATAAAGAGTTGTGCAACTTGTTTCATGTTGATGGAGTTGTATTGATTCTCTCACTGGTCTGTACCTCACTGTGTGTGTGTTCTCAACATTAGAAACAGTCAGAAATCACATTTAAAAAGATGGTTCAACTTTACCCTCCTACAACTTCACTGCTTCATCATCAACTCTAAGAAAGGAAGTTTAAACAAATAATACTTTACAACAATCTCCTCAAGGAATGAGTCTCTTTTAGACTTTGTGTTTGTTAAAAACTCAAAGAAGCAGAATGATTGTGGTTGTTGATCATCTTTGTAATGTGAAGTTGTAACAGTGTGTTGATGCTCACGTCTGTTATAGACAGCCTCACTGAAGAGAGGGAGCACTGAGGGTTGTATACACACAACACATTGTTGAAGAAATGCTTTCACTCTTACATTTCATTCATTCTGTCACCTACTGAATGCACTTCTCAGGGACAACATGCTCACATGTGCTCAATGTCATCAACATGATTGAATGTGCAGCATGTGTACAGGATGTGATGGCACGGACACATTTTACTTCCTGTTAACGTCACAAGATGGAGACAAAGTCCATGTTATTCTTTGCTGCACAGGTTGATCAATAGCAGCACCTCTTAGCAGTTTCTGATGGATTCTTCTTTTCACACAGATCCTTCACAGAAACCCCGTTGTGTTTGTCTGACGTCCTGTTTGTCCAGAGTAGCTCACAAATCCATCACTGCTGTGGCTCTTGATGTTGTTGCTTCATCAGCCACCAATTTAGTCAAATCATCTCAGAGACGTTATTCAGATTGAATTATATCTCAGACATAAGTCTATTCAGCTCTTAAGAGGCCCACGTTTATTTTGTGCTGCTGTACCGTCATCGTCAAAACTCACTTGTACAAGATACAGATCAACACTGAACCTAAATGTGGTGGAATGCTCCCCAGAGAATGAAGAACAGGGTGGAGGGTTGTGAAAGCAGCCCTGAGGCTGGCTCCTCCCACAACCAATTCCTAATCAGTGCCAGCATTTAAAACACCTGTTGGCATGGCCTTATCCTTTTTTGGGGATTTTGACATTGTTGAACTGCATTGCATATGCTTTGCATATGTACTCATGTAGAGTACTTGAGTAAATGCACTTTGTTACATTCCACCAATGAAGTGGTGAATAAATGTACCATCAGCTGGCTTCTGCTGCTCTCTATTGGCTAAACATGGTGCAGGATAAATATGTGAAAATGGTGCAACAATCACAATCTGGTGCAAAAGGACAACCTTGAACAAATTCTAACATAAATAAGACATATAAATGCTTAATGTTTAAAACACACATTGGTCCAGTATTTAAGAGTATAGTAGCAAAGTACCACACTCAGACTGAGAAATGTATCATGCCTTGTGCTGCCTTGAGGTCTCCAGAGATTGCTTACCTGTTAGCTGGATTAACCTTATGTTCGCAATAACTGCAACATTTGGGACATAACTGCACAACCATTTAACCTCAACATTGATGAATGCGAATTTACAGTTTCATGCACGTGCACATAAATGTGTCCACAAACAAAAGACCCATCGACTTGTCATGGTTGAGTCCACTGATAGTGGTGAAATGGAAGAGTCCAAGTCTCTGCTGAAACAGGGGGTTTTATACACAGGGCATTTTAGTCAACTTTTCTTTTCCTTCGATCAAACACTTTACACTACAAATATTTCACTGTTAAAATTAAAATCAGTGACATCATGACAGACGACAGTGTGATCACATCAATGTAGTGCTGCTGGATCAAAGACATCTTGTAGGAGTCGGTCTTTTAGTGAGCAGATCCATTGTTTCTCATGACAAACTGGATCCGGATCATGGCTCGTTCCAGAAGCTGAGATGGACTCTAGAAGTCTGATGGTGGCTCGGTGGGCCTCAAACACTCCGGTCTTTGTGTCATAAGAGGTCATTTTTGGGGCAGCCAGTCCAGCAGCAGGGTCTTGTAGCCCAGAGTGGACGGCCTATCCCCAGTATGCCTCCAGACACTGGTGGACTCATTGGCCCAGTGAGCAAGAAAACATGATGCAGGGCCCTCTATGGTTAACCTGACCCTCCAGATGGTTTGTTGCACAGAACCTTCTGAGAAGCTTTCATTAAAAACTGTTTGGAAAACAGCAGGTTCTTTAAAAAATACTTGGCAGGTGATTAGATGAACCGTAGATCAAACTCTTGCAAGGTAACTCTATGGTTTCCCTTCCAGTGGTGATAACAAGATGCAGTGCCATCTAGGCTGTCTTATATTTCCACTCCAGTAGCTCAGCAGAGCGAGAAAGCTAAATGCCCCAGAGGGGCGGAGCTCAGGGAGCTGGGCTCAGAATATAGGTCAGGATTCACCCCCACCCGGCGGGGCCTGACCCGAGTAGGGCAGGTATGACCCCCGGGTCGTACGCCCGGGCCGTTGATATAGAGAAAGAAGAGAAGGGGGAAGAAGATGTTGGTGTTGAATAATTGTTCCGAGATACAGATGAGGAGGTCCTCTCCTCTGGTCAGCCGCAGGCAGGTCCAGAAGACTGACTCCAAGAACCCGTCCCTCTTTGATGAGGCTTGGTGCGCTGGTTCTGGGACAGCTGGAGAATCCCTCCCTAGGTCGTCAACCGCTCAGGCTGAATGCCCTCAGTGACCCCCTGAGGTCCTATTTGGTGGACTACAGGATGGGCAGGCGAAAGACAAGCAGATCAGTGTGGTGGCAGGTCACAGGACCGGGGTTCCTGGCAGCCGGCGCCTTCCTTTTGAAGCCAGCAAGAACCCAGCCTACCCCCGCAATGCGTCAGCCCGTCGGGCCTGGTGCAGCCCTGAGTACGGACCCCTGGGTGGCCTCAACTATGACCCAGGGTTTCATGATTCAGTTTGCTCGGACCTCCCCATGACAAGATCAGCAATGGTTATGTCAGTGACGGAGCCGCAGCACAGGGAGGTAGTCAGGGAGGTACATAGAACCGGGGGATCGGAGGGCTAGTTTCTATTCCCGTTACCAAGACCAATCCTGGACCTCAGGGTCCTCAACCGGTTTCTCGAGACGCTGAAGTTCAAATTGTTGACAACTCCTATTTTGAGGCAGGCGATCTGGGCAGGCGATGGGTTTGCACCATAGGTCTCAAGGATGCCTACTTTCAGATTCTCATCAGGGAGGGTCACAGGCGGTTCCTGAGGTTCACCTGTGAGGAGAAGATTCTTTAATTCTTTATCCTCCCCTTTGGGATCTTGCTGGTCCATCACTCTTTCACCAGGTGCATGAACGCAGCCCATGAGTCTCTGCAGCGAGAGGGACTCAGAATTCTAAATTATCTGGACGATTGGCTACTATGTGCCCAGACAGAGGAGCAGGGTCGCCGCTGTGTGGTCCGGCTCCTGGAGCACATTCAGGGCCTAGGTCTTCACCTCAACCAGGTGAAGAGCAGTTTGGTGCCATGTCAGGTCACACAATTTTGGGCATAGTTCTAGACTCCAGGTCAGCTACTGTGTCTCTTACCCGGGAGAGGCAGGAGGCTTTTAGGGCCTGCCTGGCACACTCTTGTCTGGGGACAAGGATCACTTGGAGAGTGTGCCTACTGCCCTTGGTGCTGATGGCGACAACGGTTAAACTAGTTGCGCACCCGCAGGCTGCAACTGGCCCTCTGCTGGTGGGGACCCTCGATCAGTGGGAGCCGTCACCAGCTAGTGTCATCAGACACCTGCAAGGCCGCCATGTGCTGCTGAGGACGGACAGCACGGTGGCAGCAGCTTACATCAACAGGCAGGGAGGCCAAGGCTCACCTCACCTTTGCAGACTTGTGCACGAGCTGTGGTTGTGGGCGTCCCCAAACATTCTGTCCCTCAAGGAAGTACAGGCTTTAGAGAGTCGACCCACTGCTCCCTGATCGTCTCCCTGGGGAGGGACGACCCTCCCCTCAGCACAGATGCCATGGCTCATCAGTACATTATAATTATTGATGGATTAATGTGTTCATCACTTTAATGTTGCAGCTGGTAAAGGTGGAGATAATTCTTTGCAAGTTACCCAACAGAGACGTGTTAGTGAGAGTTTGTAGAACACTTCCTGGTAGATATAAGAGACGTGCTGACATGTTGCCAAGTTACAACAAAAAGTAATCGACTGTCACGTTGCCAGCTCTTGTTTCTCTGTCACAGATATAAAATAATCCTGTCGTCTATGATGATTTGCCTACCTGAATATAATGTTTTCAAGCCTCATTGTGTTCTTGTCTATACGAGTGTCTTCTGTTATTTTCACATTTTGTCTGGACTTTTGGAAGAATACCTGAAAGATGAAACATTAAGTTATAATATTTTTTGGACCTTCAACAGATTGTACACTGACAAAAATAGTGAATAAATATAAAACTGATTCCAGGCAATGCATGATGGGATAGACCCAATTCCTCCTGTGACCCTGAACAATTGATGAGAGAGAGTGAGAGAATGAATGAAGGAAAGACAAGATAATTGAGAACATGTTCGATGAAAAAACACAGCAAGATGTACAATATTAAAGAGGAAACAATCAATTGTAAATTGACTAGGTGCCTTTATTTTCACTGCTAAACATTTAATCATACTGGATGACGTGTCAGCACAACATGTTTCCTGTTACATGTTCCTGTTGGCTGGAAAATAAAAATGTTGTTGAACTGGTTTAGTGTGAGTCAGCGAATTGAAATGTTCAGTCCTCACTGGAGGAATAAACAAAACACCGAAAGAAGATTTTGACATTGTTGAACAGAGCTGAGACGCCATTACAGGGTGTGAGATCTCTGCTGGAAAACACACGTTTGGAGTATTTGAAGCAGTGAAGAGACGGAACAGTAACTTGGTGAGTCTTGTTATTGAAAGATAATTTAGATACCAAGACAAATGGCTGAGAAAATATCTCTTGTTGAAAGTTACCTGAACTGCCATGTTTGTTCAGAGACGTTCAGAGATCCTGTGTCTCTGAGCTGCAACCACAGCTTCTGTTCAAGCTGCCTGCAACAATTCTGGAAACAAGCTGAAAACAAAAACTGTCCCATTTGTAAAAGAAAATCCTCAAAAGACTTTCTAGGAGTGAACTTTGCACTGAAGGAACTGGCTGACTCGTTTGCTGAGAGACAGAAAACTGGATCATCTGAGACAGAACAAGGAGAGAAGAAGGTGGAGGTGGTGTGTAGTAAACATGGAGAAGAGACTAAACTGTTCTGTGAGGATGAAGAGAGAGTTGTGTGTTCTGTCTGTGAGTTTTCTCTCCACCAGAGTCACAAGGTGGTTCCTATAGAACAAGCAGTCAGTGACCTGAAGGACCAGCTGAGATCTGACTTAGAGTCTCTGCTGGACAAGAGGGACAAACACAAACAAGTGGAGGAAACATACAATGAAATGATTGAACTCTCCAAGAAGCAGCTGTTGTCCACAGAGAGGCAGATCAGAGCAGAGTTCAACAAGCTCCACCAGTTCCTGAAAGAGGAAGAGGAGTCCAGACTGGCAGCTCTGAGGGAGGAAGAGGAGCAGAAGGGGAAGACTATCAGCAGAGAGATGAAGATGATTCAGGAGCAGATCTCCTCTCTGTCAGACAGCATCTCTGCTGTTGAAGAAGACCTGCAGAAACACAACGAGTCATTCCTCAGCAGTTATAAACCCACTCAGACCAGAGCCAGAGTCCAGAGCTCACTGTCAGATCCACAGCTGGTCTCAGGAGCGCTGATAGATGTGGCCAAACACCTGGGCAACCTGTCCTTCAGAGTCTGGGAGAAGATGAAGGACAAGGTCCACTTCAGTCCTGTCATTCTGGACCCAAACACTGCAGCCTACTGGCTCTATCTGTCTGATGATCTGACCAGTGTGAGATATGGAGACACAAACCAGAAGCTTCCTCACAATCCAGAGAGAAACACTTATTATGCCATTGTTCTGGGCTCTGAGGGCTTCAGCTCAGGGAAACACAGCTGGGAGGTGGAGGTGGGAGACCATCCTTACTGGGATGTAGGTTTGGCTAAAGAGTCAGTTGACAGGAAGGGAAAGATACTTGCTTCACCAGAATATGGAGTCTGGTGTTTAGCATATCAGAGTGGAAACTACTTTGATGTTGTTGGTGAGACTGTCAGAGTGAAGAAGAGTCTCCAGAGGATCAGAGTCCAGCTGGACTATGACATGGGGGACGTGTCCTTCTACGACCCTGAAGACATGACTCACATCTACACTCACAGAGACACTTTCACTGAGAAACTCTTCCCATATTTCAGTATTGGAAACGCTGGTGATGCTAAAACTGCTGATATCAAAATCTGTCAAACTGATATTTCTCTGTGATGTTCATGGAGGGTGGTGAGGTCTCAGTGATTTATCAGGATTGTATTAATGGTGGTGGGTTTTGTTAATAACAGACAATTCCAGTTAGTTCTTCAATTTGATAGCACATGAAGAAAATGTAGAGAAATGTTAAAGATTTGAGCGAATTACATGATGTGTTTGTGATGTAAATATGCTGAAAGAACTGGGACCAGTAGATTTAGTGTGATCATGTTATTTTCACGTTTATCTAGATTTGTTTTTTAATTTAATAGATCAGCAACAACAAACCTTCAGTTTTATTTTATTTTTTATTTCATTTTGAATAGTTTACATTGTTAATTTTTTAAATTTTAGAATTATTTTTCATCTTTTAATCATGAAATCTTTGTTTCAGTAAATAACTTTCTCAAAATGCATCAATACAAAATCATTCAGATTAATAAATAATTCCTTTTAACAAAATCACATATTTTTACTGTTCATAATGGACCAAACAGTGAATGTTGATGTAATAATGAACCTGTTATTTACTATATGTGACTGTTGACATATTGTATATTATATCAGTTCATCTATATGATTAAACGTCGTCTCCTTCCTCATTTTTGTTTCTTTAAATGTATAAAATTCTGCAGAAATTGCTTGATAATGTTTATATTTCTTCAATGTTGAGTCCAAATTAGAAAAGCTCAACATTTTAATAAAATGTGACATTGACTTTAAGGTTGTGTGTATTAGTGCTGCAACTAAAAGCTGTTATCAATTAATCTGTTGATGTTTTTAATCATTAAATATCAGAAAATTGTGAAAAATGCCAAATAAAAACAGCAAATTCTCAAATTTTAGCAGATGTGTAGATTGTTTTCTAGATAAATGATTTTAACGATAAATGATTGGCCATATTGGCAACAATATGAGTTATTAAATTGTATGTTTTCTACCTTGTCAGCAAATATTGTGGTCAAAAGCATGAATGAGTGACTTCTATCAATACAAAGCTGTGCTGCAGTTTGATGTGTTTGAAACAGAAACTGATTCACGTTTCTATTTCAATGATCATTTTATTGATTACACCGTAACACATTTTCTTGAAGTCATAGAAACACGTGTAGCACGTAAGAGAACAGAGCAATAATCTGAAGAATCAGAGAACTAGAGGATTAATATTATCATACAGAAGAAACCCAAAGAGACAAAAAGAGACAAAGGGAAACTAGAAAGAGCCAACTGCAGAGAAATGATTGGATAAGGTCTGAAACAGAGGGAACGGGAGAAAGAGAGAAAGACCAAGAGAAGACCACTCAGTGTTGTCAGTGCAACTCAGTCACTGTGTGGAGAAAGAAGATGGCGGAGGTTCAGAGTGAACGCAGTGGCTCCAGTTGATCTCAGTAATGCTTCATCTGACTAAACAGCTGAGGGGAAGGCAGCCGAGCTCTCAGTGACCTCTAGACACCAGAGAAGGACTGTTGTTGTACTTTATATGTAGCACAATGAATCATCTTCTGTCATCATGTCAGCTTTGATCATTCATACACAATCAGGATGTATCAGAGGTGTTGGCACATTTAGTTTAGTGAAGAATGTAAAACGTGTCTGGAAACAGTTTGTGATACAAGATGAATGAAGGAGAAAGATGTTCCCCAAAAATCAAGTCATGAAGTCAAAGTGTAATCAGGACGGTCGTTCTGGTCATAATTGTGCAGCCCTCATCAATAATTACAGCGGAAGCTTTCTCTTCTTCTACACTGATGAGCTGCTGTTGTCTCTGACTGCATTGTCTGTCAGATTTGACACTAAAGTCAACTTGTTGTGCAGCTGCATCAGCAGCATCAATGTGCCGTCCGTCTGTGTGTGTTTGTGCTTTACTTTGTGTGACTGCGCCTCCTGCTGGAGCTCCTTCTCTCTCTGAGCCTCTAATCGCTCAGTTGGACTCGAGTGCTGCTCCTCAAAGTGACATGCAGGCGAAGTGAAGCAGCAGTCACTCTTGGTGCTGATGGTCAACGAGCGCTCCTCGTGTTCTCTCAGCTACGTGAGGCAGATGTTCTGCACTGACAACACGGAGCCCCATAGACAAGCATGAGAGGTCATCTTCATCATCATCATCATCATCAACACAGTCATTAACATCATCATCCTGATCATCTGCTTTCTATCATCTTGAGACTAAAATTATTCATATGCACTTAAAAAGCCGAGAGAACAGACAGAGAAAGGTCGAGTATAACAGCATTCAGTAGAAAATGAGAAACCAAATAAAAAGGAAAACACCAAAAAGCAAGTGTCCAGTTGCATGCAAAGTAAATGCCAGCTACGCTGCTAGTTGCAGGTGTGTAATACTGTGTCCTCCCTCATTTAAAACATGTGAATCCTATTATATTTCAATACTTTCAAGGCTTGGAACACAGCAAGAAGAACAGAAGAACAACACCTTTGGACTGTACATGCTGCTATCTCTTCTTTTTTTTTGGAGGGGGGGGGGGGGGCACGATCCCACATGAACACCTTCAGGTAGCATTTGACCTTTTAGTGTTAGAAGACGGTCAACTAGGCGTTAACACTGTTACTGGATGAGACACGAGTACAATACAATGTCTCAGTGGTTCATTTGTAAAAAAGCTTCATCACCTTAAAACAAAAAACAAAAAAGCTTTTGGAGCATCAGTTCACTCAAAATACAATCCTGAATTATATGAGATTAAAAGAGATAGATGTCCCACTCTGGCAAAGTGGTAATGACCTTAGTGGAAGAGAGCGATCTACACCATGAAAATGCAAGAATATTATGTCAAAAACAACCCCAATCTAAAGTTGCAGAAGAAAAATCGCAAAAAAATAAAATAAAACATTAATTCCCACCATGTTGGTCGTTTCAGAGAAACACATGCAGGATGCAAATTGGGTGTACTATCCCTTTAAAAAACTTACAATGGAGTACACTCCCTTTCAACCACAGACAGTACTGGCACAAGTGCACGAGTTGTGTAATAGGAAAACAAAAACAAAGAGAAAAGCACAATCAAATTATCCACTAAAATAAATAAATAAATATTCAAAATAAATAGAAACCTGAGGACTATTCATCAAACCGACTGCCCGGTCTCTTTAATATCTTGGTCTGACCAATAGGGGCGAGACAAATGTGAAGGCAGCCAATGGTGGACGAGCAAAGTACAGAGGAGCTGATCGCAAGTCAAACCCCCTAAAAAAACGACTTTCAGTGCTGCAAAGTCCATCGGATTAATTAATCTTGCCACCCCTGGCACAAGCACTTAATATCATAAAAAGCTGATAATACATGAAAAGTAAAAACAGATCAAATCATAATAATAATTAAAAAAAAAAAGCCCTGGACTGAAGGCAGGGGACGGATGTGTCCTCCGAAATAAAGCCTTCTCCTTACATCTTTTACACAGCTCCAATATCTCCCCTCCAGACTGAGAGCAATGGATGTACTCTACATGCCTGCAGACAGACAGACACACACACACACACACACACACACTAACACACACTCTGTGGCAAAGGATCGCCCTGAAATGAGGAACCAGACCCCAGAAGGGCGCATTTAAATGTTCTGAGTCCTAATGAGCGACACAATACAACATCTAAACAAAATGTTTGATGCATTTTTTTAAATTTGAAAAAGTGTATTTTTGGTAAATTCATAATCAGCTGTGATTTGCGTTTTTAAACGGTTCTTGAATTTGTTGAAAAAATTGTTTGTTTTTGAGTAGATTTATATTATTGCAATGTTTTAGTGTCCAGATAAACCTGTTGATGTTTCTCTGGTCAAAGTTCATAGTTTAGTCCAGGACTAATGATAAACCTGAGTTTACTTTAAAACCGTACTGGGACTTGTTTCCGTGCAGCCTTTAGTAACTCTCCACTTCATTTAAGAGATATGATTCTGCCTTTAAGAGGTCCTTCTTCTGTATAGCCCTGCAAAAATGTTCTTAATGTCTGCTTCTATGTGCTCAATCACCCTCAAAATACCTCAGTAAAGTATCAAACGATACCTCTTCTCTCATATTGGCTGTGATCTTTCCTCCTATATAAATCATTTATTTATATAACACACCAACCTGTTTTGGGATAGTGTGTAAAAAGAGGATGTGTTGTTTTAACATTAAGTTTTTTGTTGAAACAAAACAAGTCAGTATGTCGTCTACAGCATATTTTAAAAAAACTGTCTCATTGTGATGAGAATCATGGAAACAAGGCATGAAACATTGTCGCTAACGTTTTTTTGGGGCTTACCATTCAGGGTGTGAGAGCGCAGGGCCTTCTACCATTACAGCGTCGACCACTAATATGTAAAAGTAAATTTACGATAAAACTGCTTTTGCATGCTGTTTGCTTTGTATGTTTGAAATGTTGACGTTTTGAGGCAGGAAGACACTGAGCTCAGCTAACCCCCTGCAACTGTACCGAGTCATGACGTTTGAACTAGTGTGTGTCGGGCTTACATCACCACAGTCTCACACACACACACACACACACACATAAAGACGTACTCTCTACATTCACACATGACACCATCAGACATACCTCTTCCAAAAAAAAAAAAAGCAAGAAAAAGAAAAGAAAACCCCAAAACAAACTAAAACACGTTGACCATGAGTTCGGGCGCAGTATTATAGCTCACATATAAGAAGCAAATTACAAAAACTGCCAATATCATATCCAGTTAATAGCCACAATAAAAAAACAGCCACTGTTAATATAGGAAAAAAACATGCTTCCTTAAAAAGATAAAGAGAAAAACTAAAAAGATTTCATTCAACTCTAGAAACCACTGGCATCAAGAATTTTGAATTATACAAATTACATATACAATTGCAAATGTTTAATAATAATAATAATAATAATAGAGTAATGATAATAGATTTTACTTAAAACTTTACATACTGTATTTCCAGTGCAGTGTTTATGTCACACAAGTGTGGATTCACAGGACAAGAGGGGTTGGTGTCACAAAAATTGTGGGGAAGGGAGGAAGAGAGCACAGGAAGAAGGAATCACACCGAGTGCTGAAAACAACCCAAACCCCCTCGCCAATCACCCAGTGTGCCGGAGGGAAGAAGAGGAAGGACGTCGACACAATTGTTTGAGAGATGTCAGAAGATGTTGTGGGGCAGGTGACAGACAGTGGTAAAAGAAGAGATGCATGCTGGGGGTTGAGCCGAGCGTCCAGTGTGGGAGGGTCTGTTGTTGAAGGGCCTGTCCCCAAACCAACCCTGGAGTTGTTCTTGCATCCCTTCCTCCTCCTCTTCCTCGTCTTCCTCCTCTCTCTCTCTCTCCAGCAGAGCACTCCTGACAGACATAGTTATAGCACTCAACCCTGAGAAGAAAAACAAAACCGTGTCAAATAAATTAAATATAGACCCCTACTTCTGTTAGTAAACATGATGATGTATTTTTGTGGGCAGAGCGAAGGTGGAGGCAGAATAATACTCTGAACTTGTACGTGAACGCTGGCTAGCAAGTTTTGTTGGCTTGGTCACTCTCTGAGCCAACACTTATTTTCACTGAACAGAGCCTGAACGCATCATAATGCAACCGAACGTAACCTTCGTTCTCCTCGTGTCGATTTAAACATGTTTTGTAAAACACCCTAGACTAGAATTAGAGTAACATCTGCAACCAACTTTTCTACCTCTCAATCTATTGTTCTGGCCTTCTACTCCTCTATTTCCACTCTAGTTTATTATCTTTGACCGTCAGTTGAGTGACATCTCTCGCTCTATTAATCTGGTCACGGATTCATACACCAGCCGCATCTCCTTTCCGGAGAAGCAGTTTGAAAAAAAAATGCGAAATAGTACAAAAATGTCTCCGAAAAGGAAAACCTTCTGCTGTCAGTTTTCTTCCCAGCTACCCCGGTGCCGTTTCGTCCATACCTCACTGGAGTGGCGCAGCTGGTGCGCCTGAGCAGTGGAAGTGGATGTTCTGCCACTTGCTGTCTCTGCGATGCCAGACGCGCGTTTCCTCCGACTGGCAGGACCGCGGCCGACCCTGGTTGTCAACAAACTGAGTCAGGCGGATGTAGGCGATGCAGGCCGCGTCCTCGCCGATCAGGTGGACGTGGGGGTTCAGGATGGTGGTGTGGATGGGCTTGCTGTTCTTAGCCAAAACTGAAAAAAAGATGACAAGGATAATGTCAGGAGAAAGAATGAGCAGGATGACACAAACTATGCAATGTGATCCGTTACACTAATCATCACAATCTCCGTGGATGTGGGATGCTGCTGTGGAATATATCTTCAGCCATTGTTAGTGAGTTTATGTTTTTCATAATTGTTAGAGTCAAAAATTGAAATGACTAATTATAATATGTGTGCTCACAAAGTCTGGTGTCCTCACGTGAACTTTGCCTGCATCCTCTGTTGAGTGTGTGTGTGTGTGTGTGTGTGTGTGTGTGAGAACTTACTACATTAGGTTCTACAACGCCTGGGAAAGAAAGCTTTCCCAGCCTGTAAATGATAATAAGGACTGTAGATGCAGATATGTTATGGGAAAGTGACGCGTTAAGATAGACACAAAGCTTTGTTTTGAGAAAGTAACCTTTGTGCCAGAACAGGTGCTCAAGTGTTGCAGACACTCTGCTCAGACTACAAGGCGTGAACGCGCCATTTGTGTGTGAAACAAGCTTTAGTTTAGAATTCTCTACTTTAATGTTTTCATTCTACTTGGCTTCCTGTGAATGCATTTCCTGATGTGGTCTATTTCTGACACCTGGAAAAAAAAAAAAAAGATGTCCAGCGGCTAACAGAGAAGTTTGACCACATTTCTCTTTTTGAGCCTCATTTTGTGATTCAGACATATCAGATGTGTGCGTTTACACTAAAACTAAAGAGAAACAAGATAAAACAATACAAAACTAAATCAAAAAACATAATTTAAAAGCACTGCAAGAAGCGATTTAAAAAGAAAAAGACAACAAATAGCAAAGAAATCCATCACTCTTACGGTTCTCAAAGTAGAATCTGTGGAAATCCATCCCCTCTACCAGGTTGCCCAGCGCCTCCGGCTCAAACGAAGTCAGTCCAGGGTCGCAGATCTTACTGAAGAGGAAACAGAAAAGACATATTAATGAAGACGCATGTTAGCTTTAAACTACGCATTTGAACCCAAACCACACACAAAAAACGCAGACTCACGCGTATGCCTCAAAGTCTCCATTGTTGATTGCCTCTATCAGCTGCTCGGTGATCTTGATAATTTCCTGTTTGCGCACTGCAGTGGACAAAAGGCACAGGAGCTAATCAGAAGTAATCGCAACAGTTGGATAGATGGAGAGCGGTTAGGTTTATAAATCATTTTAATCTAATGCAACACAAGACAGTTAGAACCCAAAATGCATTCATACTCACTGAGAATGCTGTTATTTGTGAAAAACGGAACTTCTCTTGTTTACATAATGAGCGGGAAAAATATGCTTTGTAATGAAATAGCTTTAATTGTGGATTCTGTATGACACATCTGTAAAGATGCAAGTTAATTCACTCTGGAATTAGTTTGTGAATACATTTCTTAATCATGTCAAACAAAAACAAAAAAAACTCGACACACAGACCCATGTTCATCTCAATATATCACCGCAAACAATCACATCCGTGTATTTAAAGACTTCCCAACGAGTCAAAAGCAACCGAACGATGCGTCAACCCGTGTGCAGTCAGCAGTGCTCTCCGTGGCAGACTGAAGAGGTTAATGAAGCTCAGAAGCAAAAAGCACACACATCCAGATTGCTCAATTTCCAACTTAGCTGACTGCAACGTTATGTACTTTACTCTACGTACTTTCCAAAAGCAGAGCACACTGGCTGTTAAACACGCTCGCTGAAACGCCGTTTCATTAGGAACCGTGATCGGCTAAGATGCGTAGGGTGGCGGTGGGTCATGCTCGGTACTCACTCTGGGAGGAAGACAGGGAAGGGCTGAAGGGGGAGTGAGGGGGAGGTGGGGATGTGGTGTGTGCAGGTGGATGGGTGGGCCTGGCGCTAGGTACCGGTGCAGCGTCACCCTCGGGTGCAGGGGCCGCCGGCACCTTGCGGATGCTGCTTACCAGGTCTGTGAGCCGAGACACTGCGTGCCGTCCAGGCAAGATGGACGGATGCGTGGGTGGTGGAGGAGGAGGAGGAGGAATGCAAAAGAACAGGTAGAGAATAAAGGAATGAAGAAATAAGAAAATCCCTTTAGGAATTGGTGTATTCGTGGTCACAATAACTATAAATAGCAAAGCATAGAAACAGAGGAGGAACAGAGGAAAAGGAGATGTTTTGGATTTATTTTCATGGCCACTTTTCTTTTCTTCTCCAGCGTCCGTCTACAGTACACTCCCTGTCTTTGCGCTTGTCTACTTACTCTGCATGGGGACAACGGGGGTGTGTGGAAGGGAGGGGGCAGAGAGGGCAGCGGGAGGTGGAGTGGATCTCCCTTCCCCGTCGGATGTGGGCCCTGAGCCCCTACGCACTGAGCCCAGCAGGTCAGCAAACTTTGTGGCAGCTGAGTTCAGGAGGGATGAAGATGGGAGACTTGAATGGAAGCATTGTGGTCATACAGATGAACAAACCTTGTCTTAGAGAGCACTAAGACGAGCCGGCCGCCCAGCCGAACAGCTCTCCCAGACAAAGTGTGACTCACAGACGGTGAAGGGAACATAAAAGACACAATTCATGCTTGGTAATGTCTGAAAAACAATGTTAAGACACAGACTGCCATGGAGGTGTATTGTGTTGCTATTCCCATTTAAGTCCATGAGAAGGAGACGAGGAGGCAACCTCCGTTTCTAAAAATTGATGCCAATGCGATAGTGCCTTAAACTTGCATTGTCTTTACTGGTCAGCAGGGGGCGACTCCTCTGGTTGCTAAAATAAGTCTGATTGTATAGAAGTCTATGAGAAAATGACCCTAATTCTCACTTATTACTCTCATTTAGAGTCAAATAGACCATAAAACAGAGCATGCTTTAGGGAGGGCAACCTTGTGATTGACAGGTCGCTACCAGAGCCGAATACGGCGTCTCTACGTCACTCCTCCACAGTCTAAATATGGTCACTTCCTTTCACTGGTTGCAAAAAGCCAAGATGGCGACGGGCCAAAAAGCCGAACTCTAGGCTTTTAAAACGGCCGTCCACAAACCAATGGGTGACGTCACAGCAACTACGTCCATTTCTTACATACAGTCTAAACACAAGGGGTGCGGGGGCCTGTTTCTCACAACGGAATTTTTAGCTTTTGACCATTTTAGTTATTATTGGATGTTTTCGACTGTCTGTTAGTGAGACATACAAAATGGTGCTGACTGAGAAGAGGAATGAAGCGCAGCATAAGTCAGGGTACGAGAGGTGCTGGATGGCAGCAGATGTATGCTTTTAATACATGCAAGGACACTAAATGGAAGACACACAAGGGAGGATTTAGTCAAGGTGAATTTATAGTTTACAGCATCATGAATGTGTGTGTGTGTGTGTGTGTGTGTGTGTGTGTGTGTGTGTGTGTTGCAGGCTGCATTTGGCGGGCCATGCTGACTTACAGTACACCGCAGGTGAGGAGCCCTGAGTGCTATCTGGCTGGGAGCTTGTGCTGGACTGCGCCTTAAGCGAGCTGTTGTCTAAGCTCCTTCCTGATAACATGCGCACACACACAGAGAATGCAGAGTGAGATGACAACCAGCCGCACATATGGCGCACAAAAACACAACAGAAATGTCACAGTGGGGAATGATGGGAAGGGCAGAGAGGGGGGAGGGCATGGTGTCAAGCTTTTATAGCTCGGAGGAATTACAGCTACTTTTCACTTGACAGTCCTCAGTCACCAGATCTCATTGATAAAAGACAAAAAATAACATTTTCCTCGTTATCCCAGTTAATGACTCCATTACAGCAGGATTTACAACTAAAGCTGCTGCTGCTGCACTTTACTGAGACTTTAGTGGAAGTCTTGCCAGTGAGCAGAGGATGGATGATGTTGGCCGTGATAAGGACGGAGAATCGGACGTTACTCATTACCGCTCGTCTGTTTAATCAGCTGTCGCAGAAGGAAACGCAACAATTGAACACTCATTGACAAATGGAGGGAAATAAAGCGTCCCTGCAGGAAAAAAAAAAAATAGATGGCAAGAGAGGAAAGAGATCAAAAAGAGTTTTGTTTCCACCAAATTCACAGACCAACACAAACAATCCACAACAAGTGCCTCAATACATGTAAATGATCTCAGAAAGATGTCAGTGTGCAGCCCACACTTGCTTGACTGACAGGTGATCCTTCAGAAGACAGAAACATCCCATCAATTAGCACTTAAATCCACAGATGTCACAAAAAGAAGAACTTCAGGGTCGTCAACTTAACAGCAAGTCATCCTACAAATTACAACCGACGTTAAAAATGATCACCTACAAAACGAAACTGTAGATTAAAGACGAGCAGCCCTCAGAAAAACTCCCGGTGACATATTGTCTCCTATAAAAGTAATGAGAGTAACAGGACAGATATGTGTTCAGATGCTCCAAGAGCCAGCACAGGTGTTGGGTTACAAAACCAGCTGTCGAGCACTCCCTGACCTGACAAGATCCTACAAAAAAAAAGGCCGACATGTCACACACTGCCCCACGAACCAAACACTCCCGCACTCACCTGGCTCTTGTAGTTGTCTGCGGGGCTGACCGTGCTATCTGCGGGCTCGACTCTTAAGAGTCTGAAAGACTTGTGTGCGAGACTGATACTATCCAAGGGTGGCGCTAGCAGAGCGGTGTGTGTTCAACTCCTCTCTGGGCACTCCCGTCTCCGTTTCCTGCCACCAGGGCTAAATTTAGGACCCCCCCCCCCCCCACCCCCACCAAGGTGCCCTTGCCCTCTCCTGCCAGAGGGGCGGGGTGGTAGGGCTCCAATCTGGGACCTAAGGGGGAGCAAACCTTTCACTGTGTGTACAGAGAAAGTACAGTAGAGCCTCGGGGTATGAAGGATTTTAAGGTGACGTTGACGGTCCTTTGGGCTAACCTCCTTCCATCAAGGGTAGTTTTTAAATGAGCAACAGTGTGAACTTTAAACATTCTGACATTTTCATTCAGAAGTTGTTAGCTGCCATAGAATTAGTTGATTTCCAGGCTGGGGATCAGTGAACACACACAGCACATGGACCACTCCCCCCGCTACTCTCTAACAGGGCTGGGCGATAATTCAGTATGACAATTTGTTGTGTCTTAATAGAATCATATCATGATAAAATCATATATCGTGATACACACGTCGTCGAAATAGAAAATAACAATAAGAACTGTAAATTCACACAGTAGTATACAAAACCATGTGGTTATTTCTGTTTATTTCTAAATTATATTTATTTATTTATTGCATTACCAGAAAGCATGCTATATTGTGTGATCGTTATTGAGATATGATATGACCCTTGTTGGGGAACCATATCGCCCAGCCTTACTTCAGAAAAGTGAATGTCAATAAAAAAATATTTCAACAACTTTCAAATAAAAAATACAATTAAAAAAAAAGAGGTCACATATAGGGGGAGATATGATGACACCCCCTCCTCGTACATTACTGAATGAGCCACTGAAGCTGTTACTTTGCTTTATTAGCCTGCTGCTAACCTGATGAAGACAGAGGTAGAATGCTTCTTCTGTGCTCTGAAATAGAGGTAAGATCCCAAGAGACCGATGCTTCAATCAATCAACAGTGTGGCGCTGATCAAAACGTGCGTTCAAATGCAGCTGATCGTGTGGTTCTCTTTTACCTGGAACATTTAAGAAAAGGTGAGATTTAAGGGTTTAATGGCTAAACCCACAGGAACACTCAGTCTCCATGTTGAGAGCCGTGTAGAATCAATGCCTCAATCATAGATATGCCCTGAATTTTGTATTTTCAAAACAAGAGCTTCTGCTTTTAAAATGAGCACGATACCAGTACAAAAATAAGAGTTCTTCTGCTTGAATACTGCTTGATAATTGTAGCACTCCTTCCAACACGGTTCATTTCTCTGACAGACCTACACGACGGCTCTGCCAGGGTTTGCTAGAGACATTTGTGACATAGCAGCAAAGCTTCTACGGGGAAGACGAGGGGATGGAAGCGCACATTCTGTTCTTAATGCCCGGCACTAAAATGATACATTCATGACCCGATTTAGATGCATTGTACTCAGCTTGGATGTGGAGAACAGGGGGTGTTTGAGTGTGTTGGCATAGATAAGCAAAGGCTCACGCACACAAAGTCGCACATCCATTCCCACACACACAAATAAGGCTGGAGACACAAAAGCACTTTGTGAAGTCGTGTGCGATTTGTGCCACTAAGACAGTCATTTTAACAATTCCAAGCAACACACACACACACGCACACACACACAAACAACACAAGTACACAACTCTGCAAGCTGACACCTCAGACAGCCATGTTGGTTTTTCAGAGTTGTGTGTTTCTATTCTATTCTATTGAGTATAGAATACACACACACACACACACACACACACACACACACACACACACACACACACACACACACACACACACACACACACACACACACACACACACACACACACACACACACACACACACACACACATACACACACACACACACACACACACACACACACACACACACACACACACACACACACACACCATCTTTTATAGAAATCCAGCAGAAGGAAGCAATACAGCCAGGCTCCACCAGGGGGCAGTAAGAGGTCAGCTATCAGCCGGTTGACTGCCTGATGACATGCTTCATCTACACAATCCATATCTCACATCATGTGTACGTATTATTATCTTGAAAACTACGTGTTTAAAATATCTCATCTTTTGGTGTTCACGCTGTCACTGAATCTTTAAAAAAAAAAAGTCATTAAGCCAGTTTTTTGTTCCACATTACACCCGTTAGCTTTTAAAAATGGTCAAGGATCATGATGACATGAATGTTGACACTGTCATAAAATAAAACACATCTCAGAGGGAAGAAAACCCTCTAATGAGCCATTATGAAAACAAAGCCAGCCGCAACAGTCTAACACTGGGCATCAAAACACGTTACCACCCTGAGGCTCGTGACACGGCTCTCTGTATTGTCAGTGCATCTGTAATCGCTAAGCTTTTAAAAATCAACTGAGCCCAGTTTCATAAAAACTGGCTCACTCAATTATGTCAGTAACAACTTTTACTGCGAGGAGAATTTAAGAATCCATTTCCACATGTGTAACTTAGGTAATAAGCCCGACTGACCAAATCCCCTCTAGTTTATGGTTGAGTGTGCTCTCTGCTGATTGTCACGCTGATTGTTTTTAATGCTTTTATTGTGTTAAAAACAGACCTGTCTACCTCGTGTGATATTTACAATACTTGATATTTCTTCACCGACTGGCAGCAGCAGAAAACAAGTACATCAATACAGTAGAAATGTCAAGTGGTGATCGAAAAACGTCTCAGAAGTATTCTGAGCTTCAGCAAGTTATTATCTGGTGTATCTCTGGGGTCTTACCTTTCACATCTTCATCCTCCACAGTGGTGTTGCTGCTGTCCGATGATTCCTGGAGATCAGAGACAGACTGTCAGCTCGAGTTCAAACGTCATAGCGCACACATCCGCACGCATGAAGACACACATCACACACGAGTGGTAAAGAGACTTGTTTTACACGCGACAGAAGAAGGGGCGGATTTTTATGTCGTCACGTCAAGTCTTCACAAAACCCAAACTGATTACGGAGCACCGAATATATCATTAATGCAGATTCAACTCATAAAACAGGTGCCAAACGATCCAACCTTTGCGAATATAAAGTCAAACCATGCCAGCAAACCCATCAACCTAGTAACTCAGTCATTATTACACTGTGTCAACATCTTTGACTTTTATTTAACCTTTGGCCTGAAACCTCTTTTCTCTTCTTCTACTCCAGGAGGAGCTGCCTCTGCTTCGTTCTCAGTGTGCGTGTGTGTGTGTGTGTGTGTGTGTGTGTGTGTGTGTGTGTGTGTGTGTGTGGACAAGTGGCATCTTTCCTCCACAGGGTGCTCTTGTCTCTTGTTGAAACTGACAGAAACTCAATGGGATGTGCTCCATCCATCTATTTAGAATCAAGGGATTCTCAAAGGGCAATTAGTTGTCATCTTAAGCTCGGCTTCAGATTGCTTCAAATCTATCCATCTACCTTCTTCTGTCTGCCTGGCTGTCTTTCTCTTCTCAGGAAGTTAGCTTGTGATTTCCAATTAGCAGATTAAATGAGCCTAAATGGAGGAGAGGCAGTGACCTCATTAGAAGTACAAGCGTGCACCAACAGCACCACGAGCACGAAGCACCAAAGTGGTGTTATAGCCTTCTAAAGAGCAGCTGGTGACCTGAGGAGAAGAGTGTGTGTGTGTGTGTGTGTGTGTGTGTGAGGGACAGAGCTGTGGCAAGAATCCTCAGATACTAGAAATATCATTGGAAGTGTGATGACACCTACAGTTCGTTTCTTGTTGGTTCTGAATCATATTCAAGTTTTCTTTGTGACATTTAGCATCTTATTCATTTTGTTTCATCCTGCCACATTACAGGTGTGAAAATTAAAATGCCAATGTAGCAGTTTTCTTCCCAAATGCTTCCAGTGCCTTCCTGATTAGCCTCTCTTTGGACTTCCTGAGACCGGCTGCTGTGCACAATTCAATGCCGTGCACTTCCCTCTGAGGTCCGACCCGAAATCTGATGGAAAGGTCACTCTGTTGTGATCTGGTCACTCTGTTGTGATGTAAAACATGGATGCGGCTTCGGAACAGTTATGTTACCGTTCATCTTTAGCTTTAGACTCGGCAAAAACAACTTGAGCAAACACAGTGGAGAGCGCACACACACACACACACACACACACACAGATGATAAATGCTTGGTCAGACCTACGAGGAAGAGGTCTTACTGCAAAGTCATGCGGGTTCATGCACATCCTTTAAACACATACAGACGAACAGTAGCGACTACATTTGAGAGGATAAGTGATGCGACCAATGACAATTATATAAGAATCTCTCTATATATATAAAAAAAACATCATCATTCAACTACATCAGAGCTGTCTGACAACTTCAATCTAGATTCTACGATCTGTTGAAAGATCTTGTTTTTGCATAATGTTTAAAGCATATAGATATGTTTAAGCAATACCGCTCATTATGCTGCACAACAAATGCGGAACAAAGGCAGGACGAGGAAGAAGCATGTGACCGGATGATGCTGTGTGTTTTAAGCTTATCACAACTACTACGCTGGTTAAAGAGGAACATTCGCTGCCTCAATCACCACTTGTTCCCTTCGTATTATGAAGCAATTTATCTCAAGCAACACACACACACAAACAAACGTATGCACGTACGCATTAGTAAACCGATGCTCACACAGACGCATGATCAAAAGAAGGATCAAAGGGCAGGAGAAGAGGAGGAAGAGGAGGAGAATGGCAAAGAGGATAAAGAGTAGGTCGGGACTGGGGAATGATACACGTGTACCTTCGTCCTGTCCATTGGATTATGGATGACGGTTGTCTGAGGTTCCTGGAGGAAGAGGAGGAGGAGGAGGAAGAGGGGACATGGAGTAAATGAGAGAAAGGAAAGAAAGGGGGGGGGGAGAAAAAGAAAAGATTGTGATATAAAAATAGATGGATTAAGTGTAACAAAAAGACAGATAGGACAAAGACAGTGATATCAATGTTGGATGAAGAGAAAGTGCTTGTTAAGGTTGACAAAAGGAGAACGGGAAGAATCCTTCAAAGAGAGAGAGTGGGCGGATGAGCTGAAAACCGTAATTTGAAGTCAGAGAAGTTGACTAAGTGTTTTGGCAAGTGTTTGCCATGAGCACATCAGTACTCACACACACAACTCAACTTACAGCTCTCTTTATTTCTGCATTGCCCTGATGTGCTTTCATTGCTCTAAATTGCCTTCAATATGATGCAAATATGTACAGAATCAAGACAAATTGTACATCAAAATTAGGAGAATATTATAAACGAGCTCTGACGTAGATAAACACCATGACACACTGGCGCAGCCAGCAAAAAAAACACTCATTCTGTTCCTTCACACTGGTCTCAGAAGAAGAGGCGAGCACTGCCGGGCGAACACTGGCATCATTTCAGGATCCTTTTCTTAAAAGAAATTCTGTAATTGCTGTTATTTTGTCAGCGTTGTGTGCTCTGTCATTCCACACGATTAGCCATGTCACTTTTCTCCGTGTTGCTTCGTCTGCTACCAACCCTCTCTAAACCTCCCTGCTGCTTAAACTGAAGCTATCGCTTCCACTTAGAGCACATTCAGTTACAGTTTTCTTTGTTGCATCGAATATTGCAGTCACTAAAATCAAATGTGCACTTTCTGCTATAACACATTCAGTTTTTAGCAGAATAAGTGGCTCCTTTCAAACACTGGTACTTTGGGGCTTACAAAGTCCACCCTTGTCACCTTTTAACACCGGGCACTGATTGCTGATGATTCAGAATAGGAGACGGATATATGTGATATATGTTTCTTGCAGCTCTCTTCCCCCAGGAAGTGACACCCCTGTGATGACTAATCATCAGCTTTCTCCCTGGTGATGATGGCGGTGTTGTCGTGGCAACCGTCGCCCAGGGCAACAGGCACCGGCGGCTACTTGGGAGTTGATGACGAGTGAGAACAAAGTACCTGGGGGGAAGGGGGGGGGAGGGGGGGGGTCGTTCCCATCGACCCACAGAACTGCTTCCAGGTCAGAAAATGAAGGTTGTGTAAGTGTGTCTCTGCATGACCTAGAAGCTCTGTAATGAAGGAGTTAATGTACCGAAGGGCTAAACGGTATAACTGGTTCAAGTCCCTAGCAACGGCATGGAGATCACAGGTGTCCTCCCACTCGCTGTTCCCTTCAAGGATCAGAACAAAAGAGGCCTCTTCTGCGCCATGGTTCTGGCCACGCGCACTCATATACACTTCCCATCAAGGGCTGTTCACAGTATGTCTGCAGAGAGGACAGGCGGGCTAGCATCACACACACACACACACACACACACACACAAAAACAGAACAACTTCGCCGTCTCTGACTGACAGCAGGTGGTTAGTTCTAATCGCTGTGTCAAGCCGAGGCAACTGCTGGATACACATCATCAACAGGTAATGCTCAACACAGCAGGGGCCACCTCTGGGTTACATCTGTTAGAGACCCACTGACCAAAGGTTCTATCATTACATGCTGGTATGGAGCTTTTTAAAAGTGAGTGTGCAGGAGCAAAAAAGTTGCTGTCTAAGCTGGTGGGATCGTTTGTGTGGCGTCTAGGGTTTGGTTGCCAGTGATTTATGATTAAACATGGTTACCCGCCCGGGTATATAAATGGCATGATGTAACGCAGCTATTCTAGCTGAATAATGTTCAGTAGAAAATAGTGTGAGAAAAACGTAATGCTCTTATTCCCTAGCTCACTGCTGGAATACATTTGAAATTATCTAATTTCATGAAGATTAATCTACAGAAGTTCACAATAAAATGGTTTGTTTTAAGTGAAGTAGAAATGTATTGTACGTTTTGTGCTTGCGTAGATTACATTTTTCAGTTCTTAAGTCTACATTTCACCCACATGAAACATGTAAATAACACAAGATCCGAACAGATCAAGACGAGACGCACAAATAGCCAAGAGGCCTGATGCCGAGTAAAACTCCTGCTCTTGCTTCTGGACTGTCCTCCCAGGTGTAAACGTGCATAGATTCCCTCAATAATGCATGCAGATTTGCATTCCGGCCACATCTCACTGGTGTTCACACCCTCAACAAAAGAGGAGGAATTAAGCTCTGAAATCGGCTGGCCTGCTACTTGGCTGGAAGGAGAATCTGAGGACCCTTTTGGACTGTGATGCTCGCGCGGTGGGGAACCGCCTCTCTACAGAGGAATACATGAGAAGCAGGGGGTAAATCGCACCGACAGTCCCAGCAGGCACCGGCTGTCTGTTCCTCTTTGAAACACTTTTTACTGACAGAGAAAATGAAACGACAGCATCATTTCAACCCGAGTGAGAGTCACATAGCATCCACACCTGCCATGGGGGAATATTTTTCTGACACCACCTGCTGGTTTTAAGACCTGCTCGACCGCTGGGGCCCTCACAGCGGCCGGGCAAAGATCAACCTCAACCGACAAGACGGACAGAGAGGAACAACAGACATAAGTGAAGGCGTGAGGGGAGCGGGGTAAAGTGAAGATAGGGGTCTTGATAGACACACATACAAAGGTGAAGGGGGGGGGGGGGGGGGGGGGGTTAAATACCAGAGCAGGTGAAGGGACGTTTCCTTTGGGGCTGGTGACTATGCTGTTTTTGGTGCTGTTTGTCTGGGGCTGTGCAGGAAAGGAGAGGAAAGGGAGGAGACACAACAAAGAGTGTTAACAACAGCAAAACGTGGGTTTGTGAGTGTGTGTGTCCATGCATGTGTGTGCTTGTAGGCAAGTCTGTGTCCTGAGCTTTTTGGTTAAATGTCACGTCATATCAGTTGGAATTAGAAACATAATTTAAGAAGAGGTTAAGGTCGGAAAATTCTCCCTCCACCCAAATGTAACAGAGGTTATTGGAGTCAAAGTCCTAAAAAACAACATTTAAAAGAACCCTCATGTATTTCAACAACTGTCCAAGTTACAGTTTTCCTTATTTTCTACCTTTAGACTAAATTGACCGTTTGCTAAGTCCCGCCCTCAGATGAGGACTGGCCAATCATAGCGTAGCATCGACCAGCTCTTCTCCATTAACTCTCATGCAAGGTTTTCAGATTTTCTTCATTTTCAGGCCGGTTTTGTGGATTTGGAGCTAGTCATGGTTAAACGTACTCGTTACCCAGAGAGGTTGGAAATAAGTATACGTTACAACGTTTCTATCTAAGCACATCATTAACTAGCGTTAGCACTTACAGGAACAGCGTTGTTCCTGATTTCATAGTCCTCCGTCTCGATCACCTGGTGATGTGGTGGTTCATTTTAAACTGTGATCTGTAGCTTTAGCGTCTATCTTCACCTTTTTAACCTGTTTTCACGGCTGAATCAGTTTGACATCCTGGATATATCCCTGAAACGTATATATATTGTAGTGACAGTGTGGGCTGGTAATGTAGGTCAGACAGCTTGAAGGAGCAGGAGCAGGGGGCGGGGCTTAGTGAAGGGTGAATTTAATTAATGTGCACATTTTCTTTTATTTAATTCACCTATTCACCTCTACTGTGGTGAACCCATCAGTATGGCTAGACACCACAAGAGGTGAGGAGTTAATGATTTGGGCGGAGCAACCCTTTACTGAACTATAGATTCAGCCTTAGTTTTAGGGTTTAAAGGTTACGCTTTTAGTTTGCAATAGGTCCGTAATGGAATATGTCAAATTAGGAGAAGGAAAACAATAGTCTCACAGTAAACTGAAGGTTACTGCAAGTCTAGTTGATGGCAGGCTGCAGCCTTGATGAAAGGGTTACCGAAACCATTCATTCACAAGATCTGTAATTCTGAGAGGTGACATGAGGGGGCGGGTGACACTGCCTGACATCATGACGTCGTCACTGGTGACTTCAGCTGCTTCTGATTTCACATCGCAACGTTTGAACTGTGCCATTCGGCCGTAATGAATCACCTTCAGAAGCCTCGATCAAATGCTCCTTTGAAGGCCACACATCAAAGAGCGGCCGGTTCTTCGTAGCTTAGTCCGATCATAATGACATTTGCATTGAATCTACATTAAATTACTTCTAATCTTGTTTGGAAGAAATTTAACTTGAGGTTGTTGAATGGGGCCTGGGTGTGGAAGTAAATCACTCGCAGTGACTCAGCGTCGACCATTACATAAATCTTAATCATGTAACACTATTACAGCTAATATTTCCTACTAGTCAGTGATATAGTCAGAGGTCAAGAGAAGTCATACATTACTCAATGCCTCAGTGAGCCTTAATATAGTGTGGAAGAAATCTACCGAAGAGGTGGGAGAATTCCACCTAGCTTTAATGCTAATCATAGTAGCAAAGTTCTATCACATCACGCATTTCTACCTAAATTAGGACGAAAGAGGCACAAAATGAAATAATAATGTAAGATCATTTGCTTTAAAGCTACAGAATTGGTAACTAAAGAAATGTATTGCACGTTTTGTTCAGCATGATCATTTTCACAAATGTATGATCTTTGAAGCGTAAATGCAATCACCAGAAGTAAAAAGCCAACGATTGACTTGTTAGCAACCAGCTTTTCTTAAAGACGCAAAAAAGCTTCAAAATTCCAGAGAAAGGTATTTACTGGCGCATTTAATGCCGTAGAACTAAACGCTGAAATCTCGTAAGCTTGTGTTAGCCACAGACTTTATTTCAGGCATCTAATCAAAAACCAATTCAAAAAACCATTGACTTAGAGACGAGGGAACAGAAAGGAGAAGAGAGGAGAGGAGAGGAGAGGAGAGGAGAGGAGGAGGAAGAGGAAGTGAGCTTGGACGTCAGCACACCCAAGTGCAAAGAGACGACACAAAGCATACACACACAAAACAGCCTTGAAAATAAAAGGTGGTGTAAGTGGACAATAAGCTGACATGTAGACACACACACACACACACACACACACACACACACACACACACACACACACAAACAGTGAACTCTCTCACACAGCCGTGCTCAAACAAACGCCCTCATTCACGCACACATTAAAACCAACCAAAGCCGTCGTCAGCCATCGCTCCGCTGTCTCTGTGGAGCAACAGGAAATGTATTCTTCATCAAAGTAACTGGTGAGATGTAGTTGGTATTTAATAAACTGGCATGATGACCGCAGTGCTGAGCAAAGGTTTCGCCAGTGGTGGAGACGACTGTTGACGTCCAAAGCCAAACACTTGCCATACGTCGACATGATTAAGCTTGAAGGTGTTTCGTCGAGAGGAGATCACACAGATTGAATAATGCTGAACAAAGAAGGAGAAGGTGGGTAAACGTATGGGTAAGTGGTTCTCCAGGTTGGCAAAGAAAGCAGTGCATTGGGAGAACAAAGGAGGAAGAAGAGGTGGGAGAGATGATGGGCATGTCAAAAAAAAAGTGACATGCCAGGTCAGAGGGAAGAGAAGGCACCTGGCAGAAATAATAGGAACAAGTTAACCCTCTGAACCCCAAGCAGTTTGTCACGTGACTGTTGGTCTCAGCCGAGTCAATCACGGCTTCCTAGTTGCGCTGAGGAGCACAGAATGTAACGCTTTTTACAGGATCCGGTTGGTGCAAACAGTTCAAGTGAAATCAAACAATTTATAGGTTCGATTTGGTCAAATTCTCTGAAGGAACCATTCGTTCATGATGTGCTCATAGACCGTTGGAGAGATGATGATTTGTTTTTACAGCGTCTGTCGATGATAAACGGTTGGTTTTGGCGATTTTTAGGGTTCAGAGGGTCAGATTCCCTTCCACTTCACTTACTTACATGTATGCTGTTTGGTATATTATCCTTATGCAAGTTTCTGTTTCATTTTCAGTGTTTCATATTCAGTGTTTAGAGGTGGTATAGCAGGAGCAAGTGTGCCCCCATCTACCCATATTTCTATTGCTACTTTTTGATTGAAGATCGTCTCGTAAGACCAAAGACTTCCGTATCTAAACTACAAGCACCAGCGCTGCCTCTATTCTAAAAGCGTGCCCCTGACAGATCTGGAGCAGAATCCCTGGAGTAACTCTGATGGAGCTACAACATCCTGCTTCTACCATGTTCTCAGAGAAATGTCAGGGTTACCCTTAAGGCAGTGCACTTTGCAAGGGCCAAGGCTGCGACTACTGCCTGGCATTTTCTGATGTTTGACTCTCTGTATTTGTAGTTAGGATTTTAGCCATCGCTGCTCATGTTAGCTACTCAATTTCTGTGCCTGTGTCACAGAATAATAACTCAGTGAAGTGAAGGAGACTCCGCGAATAGAGTAAAGGCAGGGGAAAGGTGGATGAAACAAATACAGCAGTTAACAAGTGGAGAAAGTGGGAGGGGAAAAAAAAAGGAGTGACTGGGCAAATGCATAAATAGCATGCTCACCATATACTGGACAGTAGAGCTGGACTTGCGTTTCTGTCCCCAAGCGATTGATGGATGGATGGATTTATTGACAGATGGATGGACGGCAGAAGAATGGAGGGAAAAGATAAAGTAACGAATGACAAAAAAAGTGAATGGACTGTTACAAAGTACACAAAATAATTTGTAAGTCTACACCAAAGTCTGTGCACTTTGACGGCAACGCAGATTGAAATCCTTCATAAGAAGAGGATCAGACTGTTCCAGACAGCTTGGACAAAGCAGAAGAAGGACGAGTATTTCCCCTCGAGAGTCATTGCAAAAGTAGGAGGGGGGGGGGTGCAAGCACAAGAAAAAAGAGAAAGGCGAAACTGTGACCCACTCGTCTGCTGATTAAGAACGTTTGGAGCTACAAGGAGCGAGATGGAGGTGAAATACAATCGCAAGACAAGGAAATGATAAATGTGTCGTGTAAGACTATAAAAGAAGTTTAAATCAAGACTGGCTCAACACTTCTAAAGGTGTTACATGTAGCATTTATACAACAATAAATTACTAGCAAGATCATTTGGGGACTTAGATGTAATCGCTACAAATAAACACTGGAAACCTCATATAGCCTTTTTGTTGTACTTTACATTCTCGTGAATTGTAAAAGTTTTGTAGCAGTTCATCTAACCATCGTATCGATGTATAAGAATGCTACATGTAATATCTTTTAGAAAACACGCAGTGTGTGTTACCAACATAGCAGCACTGCATGAACTGTACTTTGTACTGGCAGTAGCTGACAGCACGGTGAGGCTGACGGTGGTGTGTAGTTAGTGCCAGCAGAGAGACAGCCTGCTCGCTCTGAGCAGGTGTTACAGCTGCAAAAACGTCAGGTTCCATTACGCATTAATGAACCTGCGGGAGGAGGAGGAGGAGGCCGAGGAGAGGAGGCCAGAGTCGCCAAAAGGACATGTGGCGGGAAGAAACAAGAGAAGAGGGAGGGACGGCAGCAAACGGGGGAGACGCCGTTAGAAATGGTTTGGGGCAAGTGTGTGGGGAGCCTGTTGCTAGGCAATGAGTGCGCCGCAGTGGAAGTAAGTGTCTATTTCCGTCGTCTGAGTTTCTAGGGTCCAGACTGGCAGCTATTCCTGGAACCGGAGTCACATTCCCGGCTGAACCGACTGAGCAAGGAGAACGGGAAGGGGGGGGGGCATGTGCACAGACACGCACACACTGCTGCACATGAGCAAACCACACTTGCGGACACCCACGCTTTACGCACATCTCGATGTGCAGGCATGCTCTCACCCCCCCCCCCCCCCCCCTCACCCATTTGTGCTTTCGTTCTCTTTTCAAACCGACAAACAAATGTGATATATTCACACAAGCACAGTCACATTTAAATCATACGCAAACACACACAGCGTCTATGCACGCAAAAAGCTCTTCTCGACATTATGTGCAATGCTCGAGAAGCTAACGCATTCTTTTGCATGTACACCGTGTTCCGAGCTCTGTCGCACACCATCGCGCATACACGCTGCACGCACCAGACACATCCGTGGAAGCTTTGTGTGGGATGTGTTACTGCGGTGTGTGTGTGTACGTGAGGAGCGTGGGATGGTGAGAGATCTTCATTAAAAGATGAACTGGAATGTGGGGTTAAAGACCAGATGGGGCGAGTATGGAATAGGGAGCACTGAAAGAGGAGGAAGAGGCAGAAATGGAGGGATGAGAGGCAGAGGAAGTGGCGAAAAAGAAAAGGGGGAGGCTGACAGATGGTTGCATTTAATAATGGAGATGGAGAGGTGGCAATGAGCTGGATAATGCCAAATCAAAATAAAGGGTGCGTTCAGAAGGATGTGCTACTTGAGGCTGCAGCTGACAAAAGCACACACACACACACACACACACACACACGCACACGCACAGACACGTGTCCACAGATATGCATCCTGGCTTTTTACAAAACAAATCTGTGAGTTTTCTGTGTGTGCCAAACTCAACAGAAGCCCTGATACAGACGTACACCATCTGAAAACAAATCCACAATCTCCACATATATCCCAATAAATAACACATCCACTGGGATTATGACAAGACGCACAATTAATGAGAAACAAACACATTCAACTACAAAGAAAAGAGAGCTACAGAAGGCAAAGGATAAGGAGAGAATCAAATAGTGGTGCAGAGAAAAAAAACATCAGAGAAGAAGAAGAAGAGGCGTTTGTATCTCTGGAGAATTAAGCAAGAGGGGGAGTCAAGAGGAGAGAGAAGTGGGAGACATGTGATGACCCTTACCTTGACATCTGCCTTTTTGTTGAGCAGGCTCTTAGCTGCTGCAATCACAAACACAGGGGAAAACAACCAGTCAGAGGCAGAGATGAGCAGAAACAGAGAAGTAACAGCAACAACTACGTTTCCAGTGATTCACAATATCTGCTACATCTTTACACAAGATTACATTCATTTGACTTTGTGAAATAATGTTCTTCATTGACCTCTGCAGTGAGTCTTTTTTGCAAAGCAATGAATCAGATAAAGTAGCCTTAGGCTAAAAGAGCAAGGGCACCTCAGCACCTTGATGATGAAGTGCCGAAACTTTGTTTTGCAGCACTGTGACTTCAGGAAGTAAGAGCCAGGTTGTAAGACCATGATGTGCTGTGTTAGCCACGTTTTCTTTTCACTTGCAGCTAACATACCTTCTAAAACAACCCCATGCCACAAATCAATACAGAATCAAGCTCATTATGCAGTCACACGATCTTTGAAGATATTTAACACCACCACCCCTTCTACATAGGTGCATTAGTGGGCTTTTACAGATCTAGCGAGGTACATCCTAAAGCTGTTCGATGCTAAAGGCCGAAGCTAGTTGGTCAGGTGGACAAGGAATTATTCCAGCGTTGCATCTCAACCTCTCAACAAAGACGCCCGTTGTTGTTGCCAGCGAAATAAAAATGTACTCCAACTCATTGTTCTCGTGCCAACGTCCCCTCATGGTTGTGAGGAAGCCCAAAAACAAAGATGGCTGCCCTGCCTGCGAATAAGCCCAGCCTTAAAAGAACTCCGTGGGGGCCTTAAGGAGGATTAGACTTCCGTCTGCTCTCTAATGAAGGGTAATGAGGGAGGAGGGTAGGAGAGGAAGAATGATACTGCAGACACTGGTCCTCTGATGAGGGTAATACCCATAATCCCTTACAACAGTGAAAACGTCCGCAGGGTCACGGCTGCACTGCTTCACGCAAAGCACGGAGAGCAAGGTGGTCCGATTGTATCAGATAGACGCACGTTCACCCAAAGGGGCCCAGAAAGAAGAGCCAGGCTCTCTGCAATTCTGTGTCAGGTGGAGGATGTGGACAGAGAATTAACATCAACAAGACCTCAGATCTCGTCAAGATTGGACGAGCAAATGTGCGTATTTTGACTGTTTAAAAGAGTAGATACCAAAAATGCACTGGGAGACCTGTTGGTACTGTGAAATGTGACAAAAAGAACCGTAGGCTAGAGTAGCGCTCTATGGGAAGCTTTAAGTGGTAGACTTGAGAGTCTCCATCAGCATACACCAGATGTCACTGTTTTTGAGCATTAGTGTTAGAATATGAGATCATTTGATGTCTTCCTATGTGGGACGGTTTCTACATCAAGAATGAGCAGCAAGATGTTCTATAATAGCATGTCTATACATGACAAACTGAGTACACCAGCAACATCATTTGGGAGATGCTGGTGCCTATAACCTGTCACTTCCAAGTCCTAGACTCCTCCCCCTCTCACTTACTCCCCTAGACGAGAGCCTTGCTGGGACTTTTTAAAGGGGCTGAGTGCAATTTCAAGTCTAATCAGATGCAATCACATCAACAGCCAGCCAAGTTACATAAAACACTATTCATGGCGGTCTGGGAATTGTTTCTCTCCCGCGTCCCTCTCTGAACATGAGACACGGCTCCTCTTCGACTTTCTCACTTTCGTTTCCAACCATGTTCCGAGCCAGCTACATTGGATTTTCAACAGAAGCCGAGTTCCATGAAAGTGTCCGTTGGGCGGTGATTTCTTAGGAGGAACACAGAGGTCCAATCCCAAGGAAGCCAATTAAAAGTCGAGTGAATTCCCGTCCCTTTCCTTTTAAATAATAATAAAAGTAAAAAAGTGGACCTTTAAAGCCGTCACTTGTGACAGTGATCAACAACCAGCCACCTTATTGTCTAAGATTCCCTCATGTCTGAAGTAAGGTTTGCACAATCAGCAGTCAAGGAAGGAGCAATAAGAAGTGATAAAGTAGCACTTCATGATCCGGAGGGATGTGAGAGTGGCATGAATGTGCATGGTTTATTGTTGTGTTGTTGTTGTTGTTCCTTCTTCCCAAAGGCTGCTTGTTACTGCGGAGAAGAAATGGGGTCAGAAGAGAGTCAAGTTCATTCTCGCGTATACTCTCTGATGGCTTGTCAGATTAGGAGAGGATGTGAAAGGAGAGCAGAGAGGAAGAGTAAGGAGAAGATGAACGAACGGGATCACTGTGCTCCTTCCAAACCACAAAACTAAAAAACTGCCATGTTGCTGAAAAAATGGCTTGGATTCCGGTGATGAAGAGAAAATCTCTGAGGGAAACCTGAAAAAAAAAATCTAAAAAAAAAATAGCGTGGCGAAGCAAGGGGCGCTCCTTACCTTGCCACAAATTACACATGAAGCAAGAACAGAGAGGAGGAAGAGATTAAAACAAAATCACCGCTACAAATTCCCACAAGATGCACACAACTGTGGGAGAGAAGCAAGGATGGGCTTGGATTCACATGGAGATTCGGGGGGATAGGCACAAGCCAAAAAGTGACGTCTCGAAATACAATAAGCATTTGGAGTGCAATAGTTACTATTTCGACACATGCACTGTTGCATGTTTAGGGCCAGGACACATTTTAAAAGATGCATTTACCCTCCTGCACAAGAATAGGGTGAGGTCTAGTAGTAAGCGGTTGTACTTGTGTGTATGAATATGCAAGGTATAGAGCGAGGCCTCCAGTAAGCCACTGGGGCAGAGTGAGGCTGATAGGGGGAGGCAGCCCACTATAAATATTTGATTGGAGCCTAGTGGCGGCTCTGGGACACAGAGAGGACTGTGGAGCCTCAGCGGGCCACAGAAACAAGGACACTGCCACTACTTCTGTCTCCTCAGCTCAATCCTAGACTGGCATGCGACGCTGTTTTTTTCGTTAATGCCTGCGGTTCATTTCTGCAAACCCAGAAAAAGTTTGGGTTGGTTCACATATATCATAATGTCGGTCCGGATCTACGGCTCTCGGGTCAAATATTTGTGGTGCTGAAAGACACTGAAAGAAGTCAAAACAAAAATGGCGCTGACATCATCCATAGGTCTCTGAAGGAATGTTTTTAAGCTTGTTATTGGGTCTATCGGCACTAAAATCCTACAAATAAACAGTATTTCTTTTTCAGAACTGCCACAATATACTGTAAAACCACAGACCTTTCCAGCAAACTAGCTCAGAGAAGCTGACTGCTCAGGATGCAGATATTTCTCTGAAGAGGTGGCAAATCAAACAGCTTCAAGGCGAGTAAATATTAGATTTACATTTGTCAGGGGGACAGAAATAACGCCCGTGCTATAGCACTGTGAGCAGCGTGTGATGGCAGCCTCCCTGAACTGCTGCGTCTCTCACGCGTGGTGTCCACAGACAGCGTTGCTGCTGTCAGCCCTTCTTTCTCTAGAGAGTTTGCCTCTCATAACGGCCAGAATGTTTCATTTCATTATAAATGTAATATGTATTTAGTTTAGTCAAAAAAAGAAAGTTTTAGAAGCGTATCCTCATTTGTAAATAACAATCCATAATTAAAAGCCGATACTTGCTTAATTTATGGAGTCCGTGCGCCTGCAAATATTTCAAAATAAAAGCCTGAAGGGATTCTGTCCACAAAAAGACACTAGAGGGGATTTATCTTATAATGGACACCAAATTTGATGAGTTAAATTACTTTGTTCTAAGGCTAACGACATCGAAACAGTAGTAATGTTACTGGTATGATGTCAATATGCTGCCAAAATTTAAAAAAAAATATATAGAAATATGAATTCCGAACTACATATACAGTGTGTGGACTATATGAGAGCTTCAGCTCAGCTCAGTCAGTGGGCTACTCTGGGATTTATAGTCGGATATCCCCAATGCAAAAAGCCCAGCCTCGAATCTTCCACAGTGTTCACCATGCAC